>APFE031329300.1:0-25427 GCA_000404065.3 Pinus taeda
TTATCTGATTTTCATGGCCTCCATGGCTAAGTGGGTAGTACACAATCAAGCACACTGGATGCAGGAGCTTGAGTTTGCAATTGTGATGGCGGTGGTTTATTGTATTTTTTCAACTAAAAAAATTGTGTTTGGAGCAGTTTTCAGATATATATAATTTTCCTTGAGATTGAACCGCGTTTGGAGCACTTTTCAGATATATATAATTTTGTTTGGGATTAGACCTCCCTACTTAACTATTAACCATTAAACCACATCCTAAAAACTATTGAAGATGTCTGAATGGCTAAGTGGTTCGTTATAAATCTGGTAACTGATTACGATGCAATGGGAAAACACCTTCAGCGTCACTCGAACCTGTGCCCAAATGGAGACCTTGAATGTATCTATTTCGCCAGACGCTGGGAGCTGCCAATGCAGACAATTTATAGTAGCACGAGGTGGGATTCATATGCATGGGCCTTCCGGGCACCCACCAAAATGGTGGATGTCATTGTTCACAGAGTATAATTTACCTTACGCCTAGGGCATAGCCTGCCGGGATTCAGCACCGCGAGCGGATCTACGAGGTGAGAAAGTACCATGAACAGGAGAAATGAATGCTCGAGAAGACATGTTCCGGTTGTGCGAATGGAGAAAATGAATGTTTGGTGCGAGGGATCGTTTGAAATTGCGCGGGTGTTGGTTACCAGCACAACGGGTGTCAGCTCGTAGGTGGTGGGGCAAAGAAGCGTTAATTAGTGTTATATGTTATCGATTGTTTTAAACAGTGTTATATGTTATCGATTGCTTTACATAGTGTTATATGTTATCTATTGCCTTACGACGTTTTCTTTGCAACGTCTGGTGCAAATGCTAATTAAAATTAATGTAGAACCACATATATAAAATAAATAACCAGATATAAAAAGATACATGATTCATGGCCATTTGAAACGGCAATATTATTAGGTTATTATGGTAAAGAAATATTACTTATTGTATTTACATGATGTAAATTTCACTTTTAAGCTTGGTGTCTTGGCTCATTCAATCTTCCTCCAAATGCGAGTTCATGAATATCATAACATGTTAATTATAATCGATCCTTTTGACTCTTCTCTTACCCACAAAGTTAGTTATAATATTTACTTTTAAAAAATGGCTTTGTTTAAAGTAATGATTTTGTCTATAAACTGAATTGTTTTTTAAGAAATTTTATCGTGGGAGCGTTTTTTATTTTTATTGGTGAAAATGGATTCAACATCATCAAAAATCCCTTTAATATCCAAAATTTTGAACTTTGACAATTGTAACCTAAATTTCCAAAAATTTCCACTGAATTTCATTAAAATCATGTCAGATTCACCTCCTTAGACTACTCTTAAAAAATAGTAATAAAATCAACTACATCACAAATGAGTCATTCCAGGAGGAAGATAAATATGGTTAAAAGATATTAGTCGAGGGTCAAAGTTCTTAGGCAAAATAAGACATGATATATTATTTAAACATTAATAATAACTAAAGGTAAGTACAAGGAACAAAATTTGAATTGAGCAAGAAGAGGGATTAAGAGAGTCATGTGCAACATAGCTCAATATAAACTAGTGTTTAGTTATGAACAATGGAGAGATTAGATGAGAAAAATGCACACAAAGCAAACTAGTGATGTGGCCAACTTGTGGTTGAAGTTGATTTAAGGTGGATCTGCAATTACCTTTGATTTGTAACAAACATAGTAATGAGTATTAATTAATTAAAATGTCTAAAGATTTGTCTTATTAAAGAGACACATATTTTCACGTGAAAAGGCACTTCGGCTAGTATTGGTGGGATGATGGTTTGTCATCCCATCCACCCGGGTTGAAGTCACCGGAGACATGACTCGTCATAGTAAGGCTAAAAGGATCGGACATGTCCTGTTGGAGTCTAGGATCCCGGCTCCAGTTTCGGTGGTCTTCAGACATCTCGATCCTAGGGTGAACTATGAGTTTCTAATATATGTGGCTTGCAGGTTGTTGCATATATCTGGGGAGGTTGTTAGTTCTCTTGTCTAAAAAAAACAATCATCAGTTCTTATTCTCTCTCTCTCTCTCACACGCACACGCACACACACATGTATATACAATACATTGTGTATTTTTACATTTAAATGCAACTTACAACTAAAGTGTTTGTTTGTTACAATGGTGTCAAAGCTATTTGACCCTATGGTTGTTAATTGTTGCACAATCCTTCCTTTAAGATTTAGGTCCAGAAATCATGGGAACATATTCCCAAGATTTATTGGATGATCATAAAACAACTTGAGAATTATTACTGGAAATGAGAGAAATAGTGGGAAAATCGATAAGACTTCTTGAATCACTAGATTCAACACCTACTTTAGAAGTTGACCTTAATGTCAAAGATAATGAAATTATTGAAAATATAACACCTGAAGATGTAAAAGCCATAAATGAGACTGATAATCCAAGTGGATATATGACAGTTGAAGATGAAATCAAGGAGGAAGAAAATGAATCTACATAAGTTATTGATGAAGAATCATTACATTATGTAAAAGATCAGGAAGAGGTTATGCCAATCACAAATTATAATGAGAATGAAGACAATCTTAAAGATGGGGATGGCCTAGATTATGATAATGATGTGTAAGCATCTCAAGTTCTGAAGGAAAATAATAAGTGGCTTAACACTGGAATATAGATTGTGGGTTATGTTCCTAGAGTTGAAGTTGGAGATGGATTTCATTATGGGATCGAACTTAATATTGGAGGTTTTCATTGGCAAGATCATGTAATGAAAATTGATGGAAAAACGAAAATAAAGATGGAAATAGTAGTTGAAGAACAAGAGCTTCCAGTGTTTGAGAGGCTGGACATAAAGCAAGATAATTGTCATGATGCTTGTAAACACCCAAAATTAAATATGTAAACTAATTACATCAATTTATGCATTGATAATCAACACACAAATTATTCAACTAATTAGCATAGAATTTTGAAACCATTAGCAAAGAAGACTTCCTGCAACAATGACATACCTTACTAGTGATTTCGTAGTTGTAATGTTACTCGAATCCTATTGACCACAACAAAGTTTGGGGACGACTCTCCACCCAACTGTAGGCTTAGATGCATAGAATTTTTCTACAGTTGGCCACCCCTGAGCTCTCAATCAACTACTATTGTCAGGGAAACACTTCTCTCACAACATTCTCCTCTAGAAAGAATTAATGCTTCTCATCTCCCTTTTCGTCCATTAAATAGAACAAATTATTCAAAAAATGGAAGGGAATTGGAAAGGGACCTGCATGCACACAATCCATGTGTCAACATTCCAACTTTTATTTCTTTGTCTTAAGTTTTAGTTAACTCAATATTTTTCTTAATTTAACACTTTCTTATTTTATTCCTTTTTACTTTTTGTTAGTGTTACTATTAATATTATTTTCATGGTTTATTTTTATATATTTTTATTAGACTGTAGTTTATTATTTATTATTTATTTATTAACTATTATTATATTTTCTTCTTTATTTATTATTTATTTTTTATTATGTTTTCTATATTATTCTATTTTTTATTTATATATTATATATATATATATATATTATTATATATATTTATATATATATATATTATCATTTTTATTGTTATTATTAATATTGATTTATTATTATGGGGCATTACAATGCCCCCTCTCTTTAAGGAACTTCGTCCCGAAGTTAAGTTTAATCTTTTAAGTTTTTATTATTTTTATTTATTTATTTATTACTTCATGTTTAGCCTACACCCTCTATTGAACTGGTATACCAGCAACCATTGAAAGTTACACAATACCGAGGAAATCCTAAGGAATCTTTAGTCTTTTTTCCCAACTTTCAGAACTAGACATAAAGCCTCATTGGTCTGTACCATAGCCCGAAGGCTTAGACCTCATCTGGCCCAAGACAAACACCCGACTTAGTACTCCAGGAAGTAGTACTCTAGATATCTCGAAAGGCTGGCCCAACTCCCTCCACATTCACTAAGGTGCACAACCCCAAACATCGAAGTCCTACACACACTTTTGAACTTCGACATCCCAATCTAATATCAGGCACTCAACCTCTTCAAGATGGTCCCATAGCCCCATGAGAGTTATCCATCTAGAGCTATACAAGGAAAAAAAACAACTAGCATATGTAGCATTGATTGAGTCTATCCCCAACCCATATGGTGTTACATATTCTCCCTTGCAGGTATGGGCTCCCACGAGATCATCAAATAAATTGGCCCTATCGGCGTATTTGTGGAGTTCTTTGCAATTACCACATCTCAACATGCAACCAATGGATTACTTATAACATCATAATAAAATAATTTGCATGGCAAATCTTGCATGCCATCATGAGAACATAACATTATTATTATCCCAACATTATGAATAGTAAAAAAACTACATGTTCATGCATATCATAAAGTCACATGCAATTACCACACACTTCACACCATGAAATATCATCGTAAACTATAACATCAAAGATAATCATGATATCACATAATAAATGGAACCACATGTCAATATAACCTCATAACGTAACTTCATAAATATGAGAATCATCTCACTACATATCAAATATAGAGCAATAATGCACCATAAACATTCCCATCATGATTCATCAACAAAAATCAATTTCATTTGCTCGTATAAACAATGAATATGTACTATGAAATAAGATTATTCAACATCCATCTAGGATCTAGACTATCTCATCATTACTATTAGTGTCACATTTTCATTAAGATGTCAGTTACTTTTCAATAATAATTTCTTGTTTTTTTAGCGAGAAAGTTGACAATTTAATAGTGGGTTTAGCCATTTAAGTGCATCGTTAAACTTCAAATGAGCCTCATCATCTTGAGCTCTAATCTATATTCACGTATTCTTCCTTTCCCAATTATATTTTTATCTTCTTTATTCCATCATATAGACATTCATGGTTTTATTGCCAATGTAACCTAATGTTACCATAATTCCTACAACTTCCTTAAAAATGATCGTCATCATTATCTAATCCTGTAACTTCACTAGTTGATTGAAAATATTTTCTTCTCGATCTTTATCATCTTCCATTATACCTTATAATTATTCTCTTCATGTCTCCAAGCAAAAAAAAACTTTTCTATGTTTTAAAAACAATTTTTCAAATGGTTACCTATTCATGTGCCACCTCAAGAGTGTCGCTTTACTTCCTTGTGATAATCAAAAGGCTTCTATCATGTTGCAATATAGTTTACTAATTTTCATCGACATCTTATATTTGTTTGTGAGACTCCACTCACCCCACCTTAAGTATATATTTAGTCTTGTTTACCAGTCATCTCATTCTAATAACAACCTTACTATCCTTCCAGGGGTAGTTTCATTCTATCATAATGTATATTGCTTCCAGTTTTGACTTCATTTGATATGTTCCTTCAATAAAATATACTATTGTTCTCTCTTTGAATGCTTGAATAGCTAATGCCTTCTTTACTTCCTTAATCCAATTTAACATATTATGTGATAGTCTATTCCTTCAAATTTATTGTCCTCTTTTTAATGTTCATAGTTAGCCCTCTAAGTTATTTATCAAGCATAAGGGAAACATTTAATATACCTCTTGATTCTTCTCACACACTCACTAGTGCATGACCATATAATTCCATTGCATATTTTTTCTAGGTGTATCATTTAGGCCAATTTATAAATTGCTTATGCTTCCTTGGTGTATTGAATTTCCCATTGTGAATGTGAGTTCATTTATCATTCTTCCTCTTTTGAGAAGTGATATACTTAGAGAAAAGAAAAAAACAACCCTTTAATTATGCCTTAAACTACTCATATTTCAAACAATCACCGTGATTCCATCTCCACTATTATTACTAAATTCCACTTCCTAAATAACACCCATGCATAGTTGTGATTTTTTTTAATAATCGACAATTGATATGTTGAGGAAACGTTATCATTATGCACTTGAACCCTACTTATACGAAATTTTATGAACACATGTTTGATTAATTAGAACAAACTCGATTGGGCTATATTAGTTTTAATATTTGTCCTTGATTATAGTTTACCAACATATAAGGTGATACCAAATGCTATTATTATTTATTATAGTTTGCACAACTTGCTATGCTTTCATATCTCCTCCCTATAATGGTTGTTATTCTTTCTTTTCTCGTCCCTTTAGTTGGTTAAACCATTGAGTAAGCATGTAAAAGTGTGGTTTCCTACTAAATTAATGGTTTATGTTGTGTATCAATGTCTTCCTACCTCCTCTTTATGTCTAATTAAGAAAATCACAAAAAAAATGTGTCTTTTACTAACCATTTAGTAATATGACAAGTGTCGCATAGTAGCGAGTCCTGCCACTTAGTTTAAATATAGCTAAGTTAGAGCAAACATATTGAATTCAAGTTAGTTTTAAAGTTTAGAATATAATATTTAATGTTTGGTAATCTTTACAATTTAAAAGCAAGGCTTTGATTTCAATGTTTCTCCAAATATAGCTTTAAAAAACGAGAATCTATTTCTCCTAGCCAAAAGATTTTGTTTTGGTGCATATGGGCAATTTTTGCATACTTTCCGCACCTCATCATTGTTGAATTCACTGTGTTGGGTTGAACGAATGGTTGGAATCAAAGGAGCTAGAAAAGATCGGGAAAGGTGCAAATCATTAGATAGGATGATCGTGGACCAATTAAAGTTTTAAAGACTATGAAATATTTGATGGGATGCTCTTCATCTCCCCTTAATCATATCAAGTTATATCAACCAAATAGTGTTTATAATAATTGGTATGTTTTTAATTGAAAAAATAATAATTTGAAATAAATATAAAATTAGCAATGGAGATAAACCTTAGGAACCTGTTGATTGGAAAAAATTTCCTCCGTCAACATTAGGGGAGACCACCCAGTTGGGAACTTAAAGCAGCTCCTTTTCTGTTGAAGATGGCGGTTCTGACTGGTTATGGATCCAGTTACCCTTTGTTGGGTCCCTATAATACTAGTGATTACCCCATTACTATTGTAGTTGTACCCCTTATTAATATTGTTGTGCCCCTATTGCCCCCATATTGTTATTACTGTGCCCCATAGAATCCCTCTATTGTTATTTTTGTGGCTTTATATTATTATTGTTAGGTCAGCTGGGTTATATTGTGACTCCTTAGACTCCTATTTATAGAAAGGAGGTTTTGTCATTTGAATCATCAAAGAATTTTTCATTTATGTAATGTAAAGGAGGTTGCCCCCTCGAAGAGGCGGAATTTTAAGGCGTTGATCTATCTTTTCTATCTTTTTCTTGTGCTAGTTTAATAACAAATTCTTGTGAACTATAGCACATCTTGGTCCCTTCCCTGTTGCAGCATGGTACACTTTATGTATTTGTCTTCATAGATTTTGACAGGGTAGTACTACTCCTCGATGGCATCCCAGAAGGAATCCCAAGTGGGTGCGACTGAAAATAGTGAGCCCTTACTTTCATCCTTCTGCTTGCAATATGTTTCCCACCAGTCCTTGACATGGGGGATTGCTTTGAGAAGAGTGAAAATAATATTTTCCTGATTGGAAAAATCATGAATAGAAAAATACCCTTCTAGTAGGTTTAACCATTTATCGACGACATTCGTGTCTATTTGATCCTTGAATATGGGGATTTCAAAATTAACTTGTCCCTTAAATGGTGTGGCATTTGCAGAGTAGCTATTGGAAGTCAATGCATCACCTCTGCGTAGCCGCTGAAGGATCTAGGCAAACTTGTCCATCATCACGTTCCTTTGGCGCTCGAGGGCTTCTTCGAGCAAGATTTTGATAGGATCTCGTGCCCCCTCTTCTTTCTTTTCATCCGCCATGCGAGGACATCGAGATTTTCGAGGCTGGTCTTGCAAAGGTTCGACCAGTTCAAGCCCTAACTCCTTATATCCCAACCTTGTTGGGGACATGCAAGGAAAAATAGAGGAAAAGCAGACAACTCTGATACCACTGATCCAAATTTAAGCAGGAATGCAACAAATTACAAAGATAACCATAAACATAGAGATGTAGTGGAAATAATACTTCATTTCATTAATGTAAAATATTGAAATATACTTACAAATAGAAGTGGAAATAAACCGGCTAGGGCGATGGTAGCTTATCTCTGAGAAGAGATGTGGGGGCTACATGCCTTTAAACTGTGTTACAATGAGGCTCAAAGGCCTATTTATTGTTGAGAAATAATGGAAAACCCTTAACATCCCAAAACCTAACCCTAAAAGATGAAACGCCAAATTGTGGGCCCCGTTTTGGGTAAGTTGGTACATCAACTTCCCGGGGTTGTAACTTTAGCACCTGATCTTCGTTTGACGTGTATAATAGCTCGTTAAAAATACCTATCCGAGCACTACAACTTTGGGGATAGCAACATCAATCCATGGACCCATGTTGCTTCTAGATTTCCCAAAAAAAGTCGTTTAGGGCCTCAAAACGGCTCCGAAAGTTCAGGACCCGAAAAACTACTAAAAATAGTAAATTGTGCTACAATTACAAAAACTAAAAAACTAAAATAGATAGTTGTGGGGGTCCAAATGGGATAGGTTGGTGGCCACCAATATCCACCTGGATTAATCTAGCATTCAAATATAGGAATATCAAAGCTAATTTGTACCTTAAAGGGGGTGGCGCCTTTGAAATAACCACTTGATGAATGTATGCCTCCTATTGGTAACCACTGAAGGAACTTGGAAAAGTTATCCATCATTTTGTTCCTTTATTGCTTGAGGGTTTCTTTGAGAAAAACTTTGATAGGATCTCATACTCCACGATCCTTCTTTTATTTCACCATGGGAGGTTGTTGTGGTTAGCAAGGACTATCTTGCAAGGGTTCAAGAAGTTTGAGTCCCAACTCCTTGTATCCTAACCTCTTCGAGGCCATGCACATAAAAATAGAGAAAGAGTAGATCACTCTGATACTATTTATTTGGATTTATGAAGGAATGAAATGAAATACATATTTAAACCAACAAAATAGTGACACGATGAAACTAAATTTTCTATTAATAAATATAAAATGTTGAAAGGTGTTTACATGCAGAATGAAAGCAAGAAAGCTTGAGTAGTAGTAGCTTATATATGAGAATTCATGTGAGAGCTACATGCCTTCTCAACTATGCTGAAATGAGGTTCTATGGCCTTTTTATCATGAAGAAACAATGAGAAACCCTAAACAGCCAAAATCATAACCATGGGAGATGAAACGCCAAAAGCTTATGAACCTTGATGGGGTTATTTGGAATGTCAACTTTCCATGGTAATGATTTTTCTATACGATCTTCATTTGGCATGCACGATATCGCGTTAGAAATTTCTATCAGAGGACAACAAATTTCAACTAAAATTGTCAATATTTAGCACCTGTTTTCCTGTTTCCCCAAAAAAATCATTTAGGGCCTCAAAATGGCTCTCGATGTTAAGTACTTGTTGATGCCTCGAGAATCGTTGCAACAACATTGGGGAAAACCGCTCGGTCCGGACCTTAAAGGCAGCTCCTTTTCCGTTTGTTGCGGTGGGTCCAACTAGAAATAATGGGACCAGTTTCCCAATGATGGATAAAAGGGGATGGATAAATGGGTGGTTCTCTAATATAATGATAATGGATGAATGATTTAATATAGGGAGTAAAAATATGAACAACTATCCTATCCCGGGAAATTTCTATTTTAGTGTAATGTTTGGTTATCTTTATTCACAAACAGGCATTTAGATGATTCTATTGGTAAACAAAGACATTTGTTCATATTATAATTACTTTGATCAAGTAGTTGAACAAAGTATTTATAGTTGAACAAAAATAATCATTAAAACATTATTACACTATTATTTATATATCACTAACACATATATGATTGAAAGAATAACACTCCTTAAACATTCAATAGTGAAAAATATAAGGATTACTATTAAAAACACATACATATATCCAATGATAGCAAGATTAAACAAATGACGATTCACATGAAAGAATGAAACGAGAGCATAGATAATAGTACCATATATTATTTGGATCACTCACGATATTAATCACATTCAAATTCCTTCTTCCAACTTAGAAACACTTTCACATCAAGGCAATAGTGCACATCCCATCAAAGCTTTCTTCGTTAAAATTCGGAATATTGGCCCAGTCTTTATAAAAAAAATATACCAGAAGCACAATAGTGTGACTTCCAGATTTGAGTTTATACAAAAAGTGAGGAGCCTTTCTAAATGCATGAAAGGGCGTATAAATACTAATTAGGCTAACCAATTACAAAAATAAAATGCTATTAATTGGTACAACTAAATCATGAGTATCTTCTCAACATAAGCTTGTTTGCATTCAGCAACATGATTCATTGTTTCAGATGATCTCCTTTTGATTTTAGCTGGCAGATTGCAAGCATCAGTTCCAATTCTGGAGGACGAGTGAGACAAGAATGTAGTTGAGCTGAGTATGTGGCATCATGGATTTCGGGAATGATACAACTGATTGCATCGGTTAAACATTTGAGGGCGACCCTTTGACTGTATGGTTTTACTAAGAAAAACCAAAAGATATCCCAAGTTAAACTTTGGATGCCGGCAACTAATCTTCCATTCTTCTCCAATTCTTGATTGCATGCTTGTTCCAATGCTTTGGCTGACGACAATTTACCTAGAGTGCAATGCGAAATCATGTTAGACAGATAAAGAGTGTTATTGATTAACTCAATTAAATTACTGGTAGATAATCTGCATCTTGAGATTTCTCTCTCTGCTTTCATTAGTTGTGACTGCCATTCTAAGAAAAGGATCTCTTTGTGTGACTCTAAAATTTTAGGCAGATTCATGGCTTTCCCTTCGCTGGTGTCTTGCCAAGCAAGAAAGTTGGTTAGAGTCTCATCGACCTGTTCCAAATCCTGCCTAGCATCGACTGAATTGTCAACTATTGATGTAGTAATCTCACAAAGGGGCTCAACCAGAGAAATGTTATGACATAGCAGTCTTAGCTGTGTAACCAATGCTTTGTTGATCTCGAGAGCTTCACACCTGAAATCTGCTGGTTGCAGAAGACTCTTGAACTTTTCTACTTGATGTGACAGCTGAGCGATTTGCACGTCTTTCGTTTTCATCATTTGTTCATTCATTGACTTTATCCTGACCAATGCTTCGGATAATTCCTTTTGTTTTTGTATTCCGCTTGAGTCTATCCTCTGTTTCTCCTCTAGAAATTGCTTTATTTAATTGATTGTTTATCTGCTGCTATGTTGATAGTTGCTGTTCTAACTATTCAATTTTCTATTGTCTTTCGGACACTTGTAACTGCAATGAAACAATTGTTTGGTCTCTTTCCTTAAGTAGATTGCTTACTTCCAAGGCTTTATCCATAGTGGTTGTCGAATAAGCTCCGACATCGTGAGAAATTTTTGTGAGGTCATCGGAAGGGTTAAACTCTTCTTTCCACACTACATTAGCTATCTCTATTTGTGTTGGAAACAGGGAAGATTGATCAAGTCTTATCCTTTCCCTCTGTCTTTTCACTACAGCCCTCTGTTTTGGACTATAAAGGACATCTAATGGAGGTATGTCTTCTATATGCAAAATAATTTGATTGGATGGATCTTTTGCAATTATTTCTACATCCGTGGTGGGTGGGCTGCTGGTTCCTTCAATTGGAACCGTTTTTAACTTTGTATCTTGTATGACTATTACTTTGGGTGTGCTAGTATCTTGTGAACCTTCCAAATTGCTTATAATAGAGTCAAATTGTTGCCATTCTTGGAGGAGCTTGGGATCAATCTGAGTATCCATATTGATGTTTTCAATGCCCTTGTCCCGTTCTTTTTTCTGTTCTTTCTCCTGCTCTAGTTCTTTTCCTCTTTCGAAAATATTCTCTATAGCAGGAGGTTTATCAATAATTCGCTGTTCAGGCTCGCTTGACTGGGTTGTTGGGGTAGTAGCTAATAAGTCCAGAGGTAGAGTTTGCAACCTCTGTTCTCTGAGCCTATTAAATTCTACTAGCCTTCAATCGTTATATGTCATTTTGGCTGGTGTTTGTACCTGGAATAATGATTCTGCTGAAGAAAACATGTCATCAAATTCATCTTTTTCATGATCAAACGTTGTAAGTTTTTCTTGTTCAAGCATACTATAGGCAATTTTCCTTGGATCGAATTGCCTGTTCGAAATGGTTGCAAGATTGAGCATGTTTATTTTTTCTGCCTCCTTCTCTGCATGCTTGTAATCGTGTAGAGTATAAACACCACATCTCAAAGGAAAAGTAGATCAAGCCTACTTTTTAGAATTCCTAAGAGTCTTGGATATTCCTGCTGTTGTTATTTGGTAGGCCAATTTTCAGGCTAACAGCTTGTCAGGTACATACAGAGGAAGGACATGAAGTCTTACAAGGCTACCAAAAACCCTTATGTATGTGAACATGTCTTCCCCGAACCAATTTCTTACAACGGTTAGGTCAACCTCTGCTTCCGTGGAAATCTTTGGGGGAGGCTTATCAAAAATGGCATAATAGATAGGTAAGATGAAACCATTATAGATTTGGTACAAGTGGTCCTTATAGTGCACCTTCCATAACTTTTGATGATACATGTGGATTGGTATGGGGTCTTGTGAAGTCCATCTCCACCCAAGTATAGGAAATTCAGAATTGAAGCAAAGAGTATCCATAATATAACCACTATAATAAAAAGGAGGAATAGTCATGTCAGTTACACGAGTTTTTGCTCTAACTTCAAGAATTGCTATGGCTAATTTATCTGAAAATATGTTTGCCCAATCCATTACTTCACTATTAACCGCCGCTTCCATTAAAGGAACCATTTCAATAGTGAACTTTGCATAATCATGCAATCCCCAAATTCTACACATCATTGCTCCAGCATAACAGTAAGGAGAACATAATGAATCTACAGAGTACTTACCTGAGGATTCATGTTTGTGCCTTGTGAGGTTCTGTCTCCACTCCCAAATTGGGGCTGATTCAGTATCATTCTCATTTGTGAACTTTTCAAGAAAGGCTTTATTGTATTTCTTTTGAGGTTCGGGCAAGTGATACATTTTCCTTAAGTCATCAGGCTAAAATGAGCCAAAAATCGTTCCGTCAACTATGAAAAATGTTCTATTTAAAACCGGGATCTATTCTACTTCCCATCTCACTACATCAGTGTATGGAATAATTTTCTCACGTGCTGCTATTCTATGCAAATATGAATTAGCTAAATCTTTAAGGGAAGCTTCTGATTTTCTAGTTGAATCTGCGGTAGCTTGTACTGGTACTGCCTCAGGCTCCTCTGCTTCAATTAAATTGTAAATGCTTTGCCAACTTTTGTTTCCAAGGCCAAGACATGTAGTGTTTGAAATCAAACCCTTTTTGCTTGGTCATGGATCACAGGTGGGCTGCACTGTTACTGCGGGAGCCGCTGCTGCCGCGGATCTCTTGGATTTCTTTCACTTTTGGTTTGAATTTGTTCTTTCGGCAGAGTTCTGCACAAGGAATGAAACCAATGTGATACAGAGAATAGGTAGTATGAGCCAATATGAAAGAATTATATCAATTAGCGAATAATGAAAGATTATAGTGATGATGCCGCAGATACAATCTCAGGGAAGATCTCAGCATAACTTCTTCATTAATTGGCCGCTTAACCTATCAATCATGGTAAGGGAGTTTTAAATACCCATCATATCGTTTATATGCCGAATGATTGATTTAAGTGTGGCTTGGATTTTTGGTGGATAATGATAAGTAAATCACAATCGGTGATTGGTAATGTGAATGGGAAGGCTTTAAAAATAATCCAAAATAATGCATGCAAGCCTTTTTTTAAATATGTTTTGAAAATCTCACCTTAATGTATCGCAATCGGGGATGGGCTCGGGTCATATTACTTATGTCATTGCAAAATCGCCGATTGCCGATGGCGATATACCTTATCGCATTGGGAGATTTAAAGGTGTCATGAACATGCGTTGCGCTACATCCTCCGGTTGCCGATAGCGATATCGCATCGGAGAAATAGGGGAGGGTCTTTCATTATACTTGATATTTTCCTTTCCTGATATCCGATAGTTGTTCGCTTTTCGGATTGGAGTAAGTCAATGGGTGCATGCATTATGTTTTCTTTATTGTTGCGATATGTGATCTTGCGATCGCATTATCGCAATAATAAAGAATTTTATATTTATTCATATGACCGATTTCATTATAGTTCAAAAGGTTTATAATATAACATTTCCATTGGACCTTTTGATGAAGAATTTTCTAATGATGAGTTGATACCAATTTATTCACACATCTATGTTTAAAAGGGACCCATTTCGTTTAAAAGGGTTGTTGTACATCACAACAATTGGCGATTCACTGGGAGAGACACTTATTTCTGAGAAATGTTGAAATACTTAAACTTTCTTTATATGGAAATCTTATCTAAGAGGAGAATTCTAATATAACTAGGTATATATAAATTCTGAATATAATAATAACTATTTCTACTATTTTCTTCTCTTGCTAAAATTAAATACATTCTAAGTTTTAAATTAGCCTTAATTGGTTGATAATGATAAAACAAAGAACTTTTCCAACTTAGCATTATAATGACTCCTTTGTCATAGGTAGAGCCTCTGCTGCTAGCAAACGTCTATAGTCTCGACAGGGATACCTTTTAACCATTTCAGAGTATAATTAAAAGAATGAGTCCAAAAATATTCCTTCATATTTTGTATCGCTTTTCTTTTTACTTATCTTTCAAGATAAAAAGCCATTGTCCAACTGTTTGACAATTCCATTCACTAGTTGTAATTTAACTGAACAAGCTGGCTCGTGATGAGACCCCTTGTCTTATAGTTATAAGCCATTACCCTATTTTGGTATGCAATATTGGTAATGTCAGTTCAACTATTCCCCAATGATCATGGTAAGCAGGGTTGTAATAAGACCTCTTATCTTTTACATCAAATATATTTTAGAATTAGACTCTGAGTAATCATAAACTTTGATGAATGGGATGAACGATTTTCTCCTTAAGAGAGCATGGATGACAGGGTACGAGTTGAAGATGCTAAGATTGAATCAGTTTCTGTTTTTGTATTGATAACCGTTTTAGGCCATTTGAAAACATTAAAATGATTTACAATACTTTTAAATCTTGAGAATATTTCACAAAAATAAAATGAGGTTTCAGAATCTAAATATACCTAATTTCCTAGAAAATTCCCTTTTGTTTAAGGCCTCCATTTTTAAAAGTAAATATCAGAACTATTTCTTTTGAGAAACTTTTTCAGTATAGCAAAGGCCAATGGAAGGCATCTTACAACTTTATTTTCCAATAATCCTAAAAACTATGAACACAAATTTTGCTGAAAATTGAATATTTACAAAGAGAGAAGGGGTTACCTCCTCAATTGAAGAATTTTTTCAAGATAAGGCCATTAACAGGAAGAGAATCTCTCTTACCTGATAGATCTTGCAATATGTAAGTGGAAGGGCCTATCTTCTCGTTTATTTGAAATGGTCGGAGCCACATTTTCTGAAACTTAGTGTCTTTTCCTTTATCCTCATGGGCTTTGTCCCATTTCAGAACTAGATCACCAACTTGTAATTGCTTTGAACTGGATGAAGGTGAATCAAAATATGACTTGATAATTTGCTGATGTTTTGCATGTATAATTCTAGCTTTTTCCCTTTCTTCTTCTAGTTTTAAAATTTGATCATGTCTTAGTTGAATAAAAGATGAGGGACTTTCTTCAATAAATTGCACTAAAGCTAGAGATGGAAGTACTAAATTGGTTGGTATGGCAGCTTCCTTCCCATATACTAGATTAAATGCAGAAGTACCTATGGAGGATTTCTGTGTTATTCTGTCAGCCCATAGTGCAAATATCAAAGATTTATGCCTGTTTTTATGATTCTGTTCAATAGTTTGTTTGATGATTTTAATAAGATTTTTATTGGTGGATTTTGCTAAACCATTACCCTGGGGGTAGTAATTTGCAGAATACTTCAATTTAAACCCTCTTTTGATAGCAAACTCAAACATAGAATTTCCAAAGAAATAAGATGCATTATAAAAAACAAGAGCGTTTGGAACACCAAACCTGGTAATAATGAATTAATCTATGAATTCCATAATTTCTTCAAAGTTTGTTGTCTTCAAAGGAATTGCTTCAACCCACTTAGTAAAGTAATCAGTGGCAGTAAGGATATACCTATGTTGTTTGGATGAATGTGGAGTGATCTCCCCAATGATATCCAATCCCCATTGCTCAAAAGGTTGTTCAATGTTCACTGGTTGCAAAGGGAAAGCTGACTTTCTTTGTTTTCCACTAGAGATTTGACAACTTCGGCATTTCCAACGTATTCATGAGTATCTCTAAACAGGGTGGGCCAATAATATCCAACATGAATTATTTTGTGAGCTGTTGTATCAGCTCCAAAATGTCCTCTTGCTGGTCCGTCATGTATCTCCTGCAAAACCTTTTGCGCTTTAGGCTTTTCTAAGCATCTTAATAGAATTGAATCATAATTTCACCTAACAATACATCATCTACCATTATGAATTTTTTTTCTTTCAATCTAATGGCACGTTTGTTTTTATAGGAAAGGTTAGAAGGTGTGTATCCATTTTTTAAATAGAAAATCAGATCTGCATATTGTGATTCAGGATTTGTGATACTTATCTGATTGATTTCTTCAGTATCTTTTGTACCTTCTGGTTCTTGAATATTAGATGCTCCTGCTAACAACTTGCAAAAACCTTGGCCTTTGACAATCTTTTCTAGCTTGATTTCCAAGTCATATTCTTGTAATGTTGTGACCCAATTTTCCCTTTTTTCTCCTAATTCGCTTTGAATTAATAATTGTCTTACTGCTAAAAAGGAACTATAACTTTTGTGTGAGATTTTAAGAGAAAGGGTCTATAATTTTTAACGGCTTTGTATACAGCAAAGGCTTGTTTTTCAACTTCCGAATAATTAAATTCAGCACCTTGAAGATTTGAACTGTAA
Organism: Pinus taeda; assembly: GCA_000404065.3. Taxonomy (NCBI): domain Eukaryota; kingdom Viridiplantae; phylum Streptophyta; class Pinopsida; order Pinales; family Pinaceae; genus Pinus; species Pinus taeda. Next base: position 17,034 of record APFE031329300.1, read on the forward strand.
AATGAAATTGGTGCTTCCAAGTTTTGATCATTAATTTGAGTCAGCACTGCTGCATAAGACGAGGCGGATGCGAGGGTATATAGTATGAAATGACTTGAAAAATTGGGAGTGCTTAAAGCAGGGGCATTAATGATTGATTGTTTGATAGAATCAAATGCCTCCTTTTCTGCAGTTCCCCATTTAAACACCGATTTTTTCTTAATCATTGTTTGCAATGCTAAAATAATTTGGGAAAAATCGGGAACAAATCGTTTAACAAAGTTAATTTGATGCAAAAATGACTGCATGGATTTTTTATTATGAGGGAATGGAATATCAGAAATCTCTTTAATTCTATCTGGATCAATATAAATACCATCTTTTGAAACAATGAAGCCTAAAAGCTTTCCTTGATTAAGAGAAAAAAATGAATTTTTTGGATTAAGCGAGATACCATACCTTCTGCAGCATTCAAAGATTTGTTTTAAGTCGTGTAAATTATTAGACCTTTTCTTGGAAAATACAGTAATATCATCTAAATAGACAAATACTAATTTATTGATCAATCCTTTGAATGCTATGTCCATTGCTCTTTGGAAAGTAGCTCCTGCATTGATAAATCCAAAAGGCATTTTTTGGTAAGTGTAAGTTCCCCACTTAGTTCTGAAGGTAGTTTTAAGCTTGTCACCAGGATGGACCAAAATCTGGTTATATCCCAAAAAACCATCTAAAAGGGACATTAACTCAAAACTAGCTACTGAATGGAGTGTCTACTCCGTGGTAGGTAAAGGAAAGTTATCCTTTTGGCTTGCTTTATTAATATTTCTGAAATCTATGCAAATCCTGATGTTGCCATTTTTCTTTCTAACTGGAACCATATTGGACACCCAGTTTGAATGTCTGACAGGAAAATGATCTTAGCCTTCAAGAGTTTGTTTAGCTCAGTTCTTATTTGACTCTCTAGGTTAGGATGAATTTTAACTTCTGTTGCACTAGTTTTGTTCAGAAAGCATTGGAATAGTATGATTATGATCGATGCAACGTATGTTTCCAAATCATCATATTTCCAAGTGAAGACATATTTTTTTTTCTTTGTAATAACCTAATGAATGTTGTTCTTTCTTCTAAAGAAAGTCCTAATCCCAAATTGATGTTTTGAGGGTTTTCCTCAGTACCTAGGTTTATCAATTCAAATCTTAAAGTGGAACTTTGGAGCTTTCAATTGGTCACCTGTTTAAACCTGTCTTTAATATCATAAGGATCTTCTAGCTTAACCACTAGTTTTGGTATTGAGTTTTCTTCTTGATTTTCCTTCATTTGAAGGTCATGATCACTTTCATCAATGATTTGATCATCGTAGGACTTGTCGAAAGTCAAGAAATTTAAAATGTCTTCGTCATGATTGAACACTTGCCAATTGGTGACATTGTCGGGAATTGATGGTCTAAAAATTAACTCTACTAAAAATCTGTCTGGGCTGTAATCTTCAGAAGGAAGGAGTTTGGAAGCAAAATTAGCTAGCAAGTCTGCTGCTGCATTTTGGGACCTAGGGATAGGAGAAATATTGAATGCTAAAAATTGAGATATGAGTTCCTGCACCAAGGACTGATAGTGTTTGAGATGACTAGAAAGACAATGAATTGTATTTCTAACTTGTTTTATAACAATTTATGAATCACCAAACACTTTTAAATATTGAACTTTAAGACCAATAGATTTGTAGAATCCTTGAACTAAGGCCTCATATTCAGCCATATTATTTGTGCATTCAAATTCCAATCTACATGATAACATGGTTTTTTCTCCCTCAGGGCTGACTAAAATACACCCTACTCCTGCTCCTTCACTAGATTTAGACCCATCAAAGTATAGTGACCAAAACAAAGAATTATCAACAATTTTATTTACAGTTTCCTCAGCAATACTCACACATCTTGATCTATCGATTTGTAAAAAAATTTCAATTTGAAATGTGAAATTATTAACTGAGAAAGGAGATGGTTGGGCAGTGAAATTGCCAAAGAATGATTCGGATGAGTAATTCCCCAAAAATTGTTATTGAATGCTATTGGTTGATTTTCCTATTTAAATTCAGTGACAGTATGGGTCATATGTTTCTCCCGATTGATTTTGACCTAATTTGGCTTTCCTTTATAAGGTAGCCACATATGGGACCAATCGGTGGAAACATAACCGTGGAGTTTTTCAGACCAGTCTCTACTCAAAATTAAACCATAAAATTTAGGGATATCAGCGATTAAAATATAAATTCTCTGAACCACTCATGGATCAGTTGATAACCTGATAGTTACGGAGTTGATTTCCCCTAAAACCTTAACCTTAGTTCTATCCAACTGTAGAATATGAATTGCATACTTTTGGGGTTCAATGTTCAGTTTGGAACAAACTAAAGCTGGCATTATGTTAGAGGATGCCCCTGAGTCAATCAAACAGTTGTGTAGATTTCTATCATAGATCTCATAGGTCAAGCGAAAAGGGGGAGTATGAGAATTTGATCTGTCTCCAATTAAAACTGCATCAGTAGCTTCCACTCTACCAGGAGGTGGTTGACCTGAATCATTTGCAGCTTTAGACAATACAACATTAGGAAGAGGTGAAGAAGGGACGACATTTAGTTCCTTAAGAAGTAATTTCTGCTGATGTTTGAGTTTACTAAGTTCAACCATAGTAATGTTTGCATTTGTCTTCTTCATATCATCCATAATATTGTAATCCATTGAATCTGACACTACCAACGTCTTAGATGTTCAAGGTATATTTGAAGATGATGGCTGATTTTGGGATGGTATTGTCACAGATTTCTTTGTGGGAACCTTTTCTTTAATAATAGTGGTACCTGCATTCCTTTTCTTCGAAGTTTCCTGGACAGGTTCAGGAGTGCCTTTACTCCTGGTAGTCACAGGGAAAGCTTCTTGTTCATTTTCTATATCGGATTTAGGTAAAATGAAGTCCCACATCCCATGGCATTCGACAATCTCCCCTTCTTTAGGTTCCTCATATGGCAAGACTATTTCATCTTCTTCTTCCTCTTCAGGATTTGAGTTTGCATTAGATATAGCATTTGGTGGTTTTGATTCAGGTTTCTTAAAATTTCTAAATGACCTCTTTGTTGAAGTTTCAACTACTTGCTTTTTGATTTCAACCATTTCATTTGACATAGTCTTGAGGACCTTTTGTAGACCCTCCATATCATATGGATCTTTAGGGGTTTTCTTATTTGAATCATCTTTAAAATAAACCTTTCTGGATTTTCTATCTTCAAGAGCAAATTTCTTTTCTAAAGCAATAATGCATTTCTCTACAACAAATGCCTCTTTCATGTTTTCAGCTAAAGTTGGTTTTGCAGCTCTATCTACAAAAATGGCTATATTTGAAGGTAGGGTTGTTATATACCATTTGCTTCTGATTTGCTCACTTGGTTTGGAGGTGTTTGGAATCTTATTCAAGAGTTTATTGAATCACGAGTTGATTCCTTGATAGGTTCTTTAGATTCTATCCTCAGATTCGAGAGATCGTTGATTAATGTTGCTAAAGATCTATCATCGCCATACTTAGTTAGAAAATGTTCTTGAAAAATGTTCCAACTGGTAATGGATCCAAAGGGCAAGGAAAAATACCAAGACCCAGCGGATCCTTATAAAGTATAAGGGAAAAGCCTAACGACAACATCTTCCTTTGTCACTCCTTTTAAATTAACTGATAACATGAAATTGATAATATGTTCTTCATCTTGTGTTCCGGCATCTGGATTAAATTTTGGAAACCATTTTTCAGGAGAATCTGGCAATGGGTGTAATGGTGCAGGCAGAGTGACCGCACCAGGACTATTCCATGGATTCTGAGCCATCGTAGAACTAATAACAAATGATATTGTTGATGAAATTGTAGATGTTTGGGGAGGAGTTGATATTGAGGATTGAATAGGTTGGGATGTTGAAGTTGTTGATCCCTGCTGAACAAAAATGTGTAATGGAGGAGTGGATGGTTGACTTCACACTAGGGAAGATGAAATGGAGGATGATGATGAGAAAGTCTCACTGTCTGATCCTTCAGTGTTTTTTTTAGCCCTTTTCCTTTTGGGTAAAGGCAACTCAGTAGGTTCAATACCAAGCTTTCCACTTTGAAGTCTGGTGAGAGGGTGAGGTAGGTTGAATTGCGAAGTCTTACTGCCTTGAGACACTTCAGATTTCCGTGGTGTTATCGAAAATCCTTGAAGTTTTTGAATGAGAGGCTTCACTTTAGGGGACTCAAGACTTAATCAATCTGAAGTATGGTGGAATTGAGTAGTGGTAGTTGACTCCTCTTCTTCTCATTTGAATACTAGTGTTTTAGAATGCAAACGGGAGGTCCGAGGTGAGGTGGAGGGAGATTTACTCTCAGAATGGGCTATAGCTTTTGGTTTTCTCACCATTCATAGTTCATGCCCTCCTTCTAGCGCCAAAAATGTTGATGCTTCGAAAATCGCTGCAACAACATCGGGGAAAACCACCCGGTCCGGACCTTAAAGGAAACTCCTTTTCCGTTTGGTGTGGTGGCTCCGACTGGAAATAATGGGACCAGTTTCCCAATGATGGATAAAAGGGGATGGACAAATGGGTGGTTCTCTAATATAATGATAATGGGTGAATGATTTAATCTAAAAAGTAAAAATATGAACAACTATCCTATCCTAGGAAATTTCTATTTTAGTGTAATGTTTGGTTATCTTTATTCACAAACAGGCATATAGATGACTGTATTGGTAAACAAAGATATTTATTCATATGATAATTACTTTGTTCAAGTAGTTGAACAAAGTAATCATTAAAACATTATTACACTATTCTTTATATATCACTGACACAGATATGATTAAAAGAATAACACTCCTTAAACATTCAATAGTGAAAAATATAAGGATTGTTGTTAAAAAACACATACATATATCCAATGATAGCAAGATTAAACAAATGACGATTCACATGAAAGAATGAAACAAGAGCATAGATAATAGTACCATATGTTATTTGGATCGCTCCCGATATTAATTGCATTCAAATTCCTTCTTCCAACATAGAAACACTTTCACATCAAGGCAATAGTGCACATCCCATAAAAGCTTTCTTTGTGAAAATTCGGAATACTGGCCCAGTCTTTATAAAAAAAGTTATACCAGAAGTACAATAGTGTGACTTCCAAATTTGAGTTTATAAAAAAACTGAGGACCCTTTATAAATGCATGAAAGGGCCTATAAATACTAATTAGGCTAACCAATTACAAAAATAAAATGCTATTAATTGGTACAACTAAATCATAAGTATCTTCTCAACATAAGCTTGTTTGCAGTCGGCAGCATGATTCATTGTTTCAGATGATCTCCTTTTGATTTGAGCTGGCAAATTGCAAGCATCAGTTCCAATTCTAGAGGACAAGTGAGATGAGAATGTAGTTGAGCTGAGTATGTGGCATCATGGATTTCGGGAATGATACAATCGATCGCATCGGTTAAACATTTGAGGGCGGCCCTTTGATTGTATGGGTTTACTAAGAAAAACCAGAAGGTATCCCAAGTTAAACTTTGGATGCCGACAACTAATCTTCCATTCTTCTCCAATTCTTGATTGCATGCTTGTTCCAATGCTTTGGCTGACAAAAATTTACCTGGAGTGCACTACGAAATCATGTTAGACAGATAAAGAGTGTTATTGATTAACTCAATTAAATTACTGGTAGATAATCTTCATCTTGAGATTTCCCTCTCTCCTTTCATTAGCTGTGACTGCCATTCTAAGAAAAGGATCTCTTTGTGTGACTCTAAAATTTTAGGCAGATTCGTGGCTTGCCCTTCGCTGGTGTCTTGCCAAGCAAGGAATTTGGTTAGATTCTCATCGACCTGTTCCAAATCCTGCCTAGCATCGACTGACTTGTCAACTATTGATGCAGTAATCTCACAAAGGGGCTCAACCAGAGAAATGTTATGACATAGCAGTTTTAGTTGTGTAACCAATGCTTTGTTGATCTGGAGAGCTTCGAACTTGAAATCTGCTGGTTGCGGAAGACTCTTGAACTTTTCTACTTGATGTGACAGCTGAGCAATTTTCTCGTCTTTCGTTTTCATCATTTGTTCATTCGTTGTCTTTTTCCTGGCCAATGCTTCGAATAATTCCTTTTGTTTTTGTATTCCGCTTGAGTCTATCCTCAGTTTCTCCTCTAGCAATTGCTTATTTAATTGATTGTTTATCTGCTGCTGTGTTGATAGTTTTTGTTCTAACTATTCAATTTTCTGTTGTCTTTCAGACACTTGTAACTGCAATGAAACAATTGTTTGGTCTCTTTCCTTAAGTAGATTTCTTACTTCCAAGGCTTTATCCATAGTGGCTGCCGAATAAGCTCCGACATACTGAGAAAGTTTTGTAAGGTCATCGGAAGGGTTAAACTCTTCTTTCCACACTACATTAGCTGTCTTTGTTTGTGTTGGAAACAGGGAAGATTGATCAAGTCTTCTCCTTTTCCTCTTTCTTTTCACTACAACCCTGTGTTTGGGACTGTAAAAGACATCTAATGGAGGTATGTCTTCTATCTACAAAATAATTTGATCAAATGGATCTTTTGGAATTATTTCTACATCTGTGCTGGTGGGTAGGTTGTTGGTTCCTTCAATTGGAACCATTGTTGACGTTGTATCTTGTCTGACTGTTACTTTGGGTGTGCTAGTATCTTCTGAACCTTCCAAATTGCTTATAATAGAGTCAAATTGTTGCCATTCTTGGAGGATCTTGGGATCAATCTGAGTATCCATATTGATGTTTTCACTGCCCTTGTCCTGTTCTTTTTTCTATTCTTTCTCTTGCTCTAGTTCTTTTACTCTTTCGAGAATCATCTCTATAGCAGGAGGTTTATCAATAATTTGTTGTTCAGGCTCGCTTAACTGGGTTGCTGGGGTAGTAGCTAATAAGTCCAGAGGTAGAGATTGCAACCTCTGTTCTCTGAGCCTATTCAACTCTACTAGCCTTTCATCGTTATATCTCATTTTGGCCAGCGTTTGTACCTGGAATAATGATTCTGCTGAAGCAAACAAGTTATCAAATTCATCTTTTTCATGATCAAACCTTGTAATTTTTGCTTGTTCAAGCACAGTATAGGCAACTTTCCTTGGATCGAATTGCCTGTTAGGAATTGTTGCAAGATTGAGCATGTTTATTTTTTCTTCCTGGTTCTCCGCATGTTTGTATTCGTGTAGAGTATAAACACCGCACTCAAAGGAAAAGTAGGCCAAGCCTGCTTTTTAGAATTCCTAAGAGTCTTGAATGTTCCTGTTGTTGTTATTTGGTAGGCCAATTCTCGGGCTAACAGCTTGTCAGGTACATATAGAGGAAGGACATGAGGTCTTGCAAGGCTACCAAAAACCCTTATGTATGTGAACTTGTCTTTCCCAAACCAATTTCCTACAACGGTTAGTTCAACCTTTGCTTCTGTGGAAATCTTTGGGGCAAGCTTATAAAAAATGGCATAATAGATAGGTAACATGAAACCATTACAGATTTGGTACAAGTGATCCTTATAGTGCACCTTCCATAACTTTTGATGATAAATGTGGATTGGTATGGGGTCTTGTGAAGTCCATCTCCACCCAAGTATAGGAAATTCAGAATTGAAGCAAAGAGTATCCATAATATAAGCACTATAATAAAGATGAGGAATAGTCTTGTCGCTTACACGAGTTTTTGCTCTAAATTCAAGAATTGCAGTGGCTAATTTATCTGACAATATGTTTGCCCAATCCATTACTTCAATGTTAACCGCTGCTTCCATTAAAGGAACCATTTCAATAGTGAACTTTGCAGAATCATGCAATCCCCAAATTCTACACATCATTGCCCCGGCATAACAGTAAGGAGAACATAATGAATCTACAGAGTACTTACCTGAGGATTCATGTTTGTGACTTGCGGGGTTCTATCTCCACTCTCGAATTGGGGCCGATTCAGTATCATTCTTGTTTGTGAAATTTTCAAGAAATGCTTTATTGTATTTCTTTTGAGGTTCGGGCAAGTGATACATTTTCATTAAGTCATCAGGCTGAAATGAGCCAAAAATCCTTCCATCAACTGTGCAAAATGTTCTATTTAAAACTGGGATCTCTTCTACTGCCCATCGCACTACATCAGTGTATGGAAGAATTTTCTCACGTGCTGCTATTCTGTGCAAATATGAATCAGCTAAATCTTTAAGGGAAGCTTCTGATTTTCTGGTTGAATCTGCGATAGGTTGTATTGGTACTGCCTCAGGCTCCTCTGCTTCAATTAAATTGTAGATGCTTTGCCAACTTGTGTTTCCAAGGCCAAGACACGTAGTGTCTGAAATCAAACCCTTTTTGCTTGGTCCTAGATCACTGGTGGGCTGCACTGTTACTG
>APFE031329309.1:2699-22228 GCA_000404065.3 Pinus taeda
GTCCCATTATCCCCAGTCGGACCCGCTATACCAAATGGATAAGGAGCTGCCAACCAAGGTCCGGACCGGGTGGGTATCCCCCTTGTTTTCGACCCAATTTTCGGGGCTTCAACAGGACCCAATCCTTCTATTTGTTTGTTTGAGATTTCATGGTTTTGTGTGAAATTTTCTAGTTCCACTTTTTCCCTTTGGTTCTGTTTATTTTCCTTTGCTTAGTGGTCTGAGTTTGAAATTCATAGTAGCAAATCTGGTCCCAGCTTTAAATTTTTTTATTTTTTTCTTGGCTTCCTCGCTCAACGCGCTAAATCTGATGACAGTCATGCCAATCAGTGCGATATGCTAAGAAACAGTTGTGCCAACCTCCTTCTAGCGCTTGTTGTCAGTTAGGCAATTGTGTCGATGCCTGTAAGTGAAGATTAGGGTTTGTCCCAAATCTTGGCCAGTGTGTTTTTGCTCTCATGATTTCGACCCTGTAAGCCTTTTAGACCATTTTCTCCCTGACTAGAACACTTCTTTTCATTTGGTTTTGTTTGCTTGTTGATTTGTCATCTTTCTGTTTGATTTCTTGGGTCGTTGGATGGTTAGTGGAACTAGGGAATCTAGATAGTCATCCATTTAGTTGATTGTGAATTCAATGAATCGAGTTGTTAGTGCATTTACTCCTTGCATTTCATTTGTGATCCTGCTATGGCTTTGACTCCCATTACACAAGTTTGAAAAGTTTTCGTTTGCTTGTCTAAATGTTTCTTTTCCGGCATGGATCACATTGATTGTCTTGTTTTTGGTAAAGTCCGTGTTTCATTAGTCTGAACTAGTTTCTCTTTTCGTGTTTTCATTTGCTTGAAGAGCTAATTGTCTCGAAAACTTTTTCATTGAAGTATTGTATGCGAAAAATTCATTTCGTCGTTTCATGAAAAGTATGAAATTCTAGTTTGTTGCATCAATATGCTATGGTATTCAGCATCATTAAAAACTAGGATTGCATTGGCATTTGAAAAGGAAAGGAACTCTTTTTTCTTTTGGAAGGACTGTTAGAAATGTACTTGTCTAGAAATTAGGAATTAGAATGTATTTTTCATTAGTTTATTTTCTCAAAAAGTGAAGTAGTGAAGAATCATTTGCTTGGTTGTTTGTATTGGATTGTGTGTTTTCTACCCTCTGTGTAGACAATTCATCGAATTGAAAGGGTCTTGTCTCATTTAGTTGAATTTAGGGTTTTTCGAGTCACATCGCTAAGGCTAGAAAACTGAGACATAACTCAAGATAAACTTTAAAAAAAAACTCAATTAACCTAAGGTGCATTTGAAATCTAACGATCACATCTAGAAGGTATAGGCTAGAGACGTGTTTCGGCATCTTTAAACCTAGTAGTTGTCATTAGCTTCAGCACTAGACAACGTTAGTACATATTTGTGCTCCAAGTACCATCGAGTATATAAGAGGAGACCCCTCTAGGCTACAATCCTTTATCCATAGGAAGCTGATTCGGTCGCCTTGAAAACGTGATACACCAAACACAACATTCGGGGAGATTTCCTACCCGTACTTCTTGGTCCGCCGAGAGGTATTCTACAGTTCACGGTTGTCTAGTAATCCTTTTTACCTAGACCATCCAAAGTAGTCATTTGATCTTTTTGACTCATCAAACTTAAAATATCATTCAAGTGTTTGTCCTTTTGAGCTCGTTTCTAATCGAAAGTGATAGAGTCACCTTTGTTTCTTTCTCGACTCGTAAAACATGAAAGAGCACCAGTGTATTCATGTGTCTTAATAAATTGATTGCCCATGATCTTATAACGTCATGTTAGTATTTTTGGACTAAATTGTGAGTTTCCCTTAAAAGAACTTTTTAAAGCCTTGAATTTTATCTCTCTCTTTTCCTGTAAACTAAGACAAGGTCATCGTGGCTGAACCATCTGGTTCACCTAATTCCTCTTCCTCTCCTCCATCTAAAAGATTGCTTGAGGGTTCATTTCCTGAATTACCAAAGTCACTCAAGGACCAAGCTGTTGAGCTTGGAATCGTTCTGAGCATTCAACCTTTGTTATCACGTCCTCTGCCTACTTTAGATACTAGGTCACCTGCTGATTTTGGCCCGGAATCTCCAGACAATCCCGTTCAAAATCCTGAGAGTTCATCGACTACTGACGGTCATCTTGGATTGGTTTTCTATCCTCTGAATCCTTTGTTTGACCCTATTGTAATATCACCGTAGCGTCCGTACAGTCTATACGATCAAATGGGTGTTCCTTTTCAATTATCCCCTTGTACTTCTTGGGTCATTTGCCGTCGTTTTTCCCAGATATGGAACCCAAAGGCGATGCTCTAGTCACCTCTCTGGATGAGTAAGAATTTTCTACTCCACACATTGTCGAGGAGGAAGAACATCCATTTCCTCCTAAATGTTTACCTTATACAGGGAGCATTCCCACCAGTGTGTATCATGAATTTCCTCTTAATTATGTATCCTTGGCACAATTGGTTTCAGGTACACCTAGTGCCTCATCACTTTACCATAACCTTGTTTGGGCATCTGGTGCCATGCCTATAAGGGTCCCTTCATTGCAAACTCAACCTCCCAACAGGCCATTACCTCAATCCCAATGCAACCACCGTTCTGAACCCTCTTGTATCATTTGTCCCAGTCACCTTTCCTGTTCAATCAACAGTCTCAAAAAATGTCTCTGTCAGTTCCTCAATCCCTCCAGTTAGTGGCCGAGATGTGCCACTGCATGGGGGGTAGAATTTGAATGTTTCTATGGTGTCAGGTGCCACTAATGTGAGTGGCTCACAGGCTCACATGCTTGGTATGAACCAAACTTCTTCTGGTATTATTCAAAACCCTGCTGGTCTTGCTGGATCGAGCAATGTCCAGTACTAACAGGTTCAAAATCCTGTTGGTCCATCCGGGTCAAGCAATGTCCAGTATCAGTAACCTTATGAGGCTCAAGTCCAATACCAAACTCCTTACGTTCCATATGGTTCTCAAGGAACGGTTAATCCACCTTACGCCCCTCAGTCTGGGTCGTACATTCAACTTGGCTCATCCAGTTTCCAGGGTGCTATGGTCAGATTCAGTTCCAAAATTTTCTGAGCACTGTTCAAGTACCCTTGCAACAACAAGGAAAACCTCTACAACAACAAGGGAAACTTTTATTACAACAAGGGAAACCTTTGTTGCAGCAAGGGTTATCTGCGCAACAGTAAGGGAAAATGATCCCGCAACATGGTCAACCGCAACAACCGCAGGGGCAAACCTCACAACCTTTGCAGAAAACCATGCAACAGCAGATGTAGTATGCTCCGTAAACATCCTAGCCTATGTCCTCACAGGGCCAACCTTTGTAGCCCCAGGGACAAATTTTGTAGCTGTAGAACCAAGCCTTTCAACAACAAAACCATCCTGGGCAGCAACAACCATTATATACATATCAGCATGGTCAACCCTTGTAAGGGTAAGGCCAGGGTCAAGTCCTGCAACAACAGACCCAAAACCCTAATGTCCTAGGTCAATAGATACGAAATCCTTTTGGTCAAGGGAAGAAGGTATAAAATCCTTATGTCCAAGGGAAACAAGTGTATAATCCTTATGTTCAAGGGCACCAGGTCCTAAATCCTCTTGTTCAGGGGAAACAGGTGCACCATCCATATGTTTAGGGAAAATAAGTACAATACCCATATGTCCAAGGTCAATAGGCTCAACAACCTCTTAACCCATACATTGCATATTAGCAACCTATGACTGGACATTTTCAAGGTATTCAAGGTCAAAATCCTCCCTATGGTCAAGGTAACCCACAATGGGGGAAGAATCAAATGTCATATGGCCAAAATCCCCCACTGTGGGGCCAAAATTCTTACTAGTAGGGATGGACTCCTCCAGTTGGACCTGCTTACCGACCTCCAATGCCTTTTTATACTCAATTGCCATTCTTGGCCACGATAGAGTTGTCAGATGTGTCTCACCTTATGAATGATCCAATTCTTCATTCACCATACTAGCCTCTGGTTCCGTCCAAGATCCCGAGCGATTGCCCGAAATTCGATGGGAAAGAAAAAGAAGATCCTCAAGCCCATGTGATGACATATCACCTCTAGTGCTATTTTAATTCTTATGTTGATGATTCCATTCGTCTCTGTATTTTCCAACGAACCCTCACAGGTGTTGTAGCCAAGTGGTACATTGAGCTTCCTCGAAATACTTACCACGACTTTAACTCTTTAGCCATGGATTTTCTCACGCATTTCCAACTACCAGTTCACTATGAAACTAACATCTATTTACTCACATTTCTTAAGCAAGATAATGTGACACACATCTCTAATCACATCCATGAATGGAGACATAGACGTCACCTGATCAAATTCAAGATTGCTAATCAGTTTCTCACCGAATGGTTCACTAAGTCATTCGTGGCCCCAAGTGCTCATGATATAGCTATGGATGGGTGTGTTATTGAAGAACAAGCCATTTCTCATGCCCAATACTTAGATCTAGTTTAATCTCAATCTAGCACTTTGTATGAGTTATTACCCGATGCTCCGCGGCCATCATCTGATCCCACGACATCTAAGTCGCAGGCTACACCCCCTGTTGATGGAGTCATTGGTTTAGTGTCCCAGACCCTTGCTAAATCTTCTTCCAAACAAAAGTCGATCTCAAACACTGTTTCCAATATTTCTTCCCAGAATCCACCAGGCCTTGGTAAAACCTCAGAGGTCCATGCTGTCTAGTCTACCACAGCAGACAAATCAGGCAAGGGTAAAGCTGATACCCCAAAACAGGCTCCTCCTAAATCGTCTGTTGGTGGGTCTTAACAATGGAAACCTAAGTATCCCTGCCTCATTTGCGAGGAATATCACTATACGAAGGATTGTCCCCAATGATCTGAAGTTAGCCATTTGCTCAAAAGGACCCCAACTGTTCAGAAAGAACCATTTCTGTCTCAACATACCCAAATGGTATACCAACCTCAATCCTCTACCTCCTCAGGATCTCAAGTGTTCATGATGAGTACGCCTATTAATGTGGCTACTAGATTAAAATATTACAAAACTCCTATTCTGATAGCTGGGAAAGAGATAGAAGTCACCCCTTCTTCTCCTACCCCAAGTTCTGGCCCTCTTCATATCAAGCACCCTAACCCTAATTCTGCTATATGGCCACCCTCTCGAGGTGTGCTAAGGAAATCCTTATACAATCCCAATGCTCAAGCTGCTCAACACTATAATATTATTGAGGACTTGGCTTAGGCACCATAAGATATGTTGGCCCTCGAGGTGCTCCAAAGCTGCCCATCACAGTGGAAATCTTTGTTGTCGTTTATCAGGGGTATTGATCCCACTGATTCCAATTTGAGATGTTTTGATCTAGAGAACCATGTTCCATGCCTACCTCATCAGATTCCCTTTCTCATCCAGGTAATCATCAATGAGAAGACAATCCACAGGACTGTCATCAATGAAGGTGATTCCACCTGCATCATGTCAATCACATGCTGGAAGGCCATTGTTTCTCCTACTTTGAACCAACCCCCGAACACTTTGGAAGCTTTCGATGGGTGATTTGTGACCCTTTTGTGTCTTACCTAACCTTTCCATTACTCTGGAGGGCAAGACAGTACAAGTCAAGGTAGATATTTTTGATGTTAATCTCAATTATAATCTTCTACTCGGTCGGAGCTAGACCCATGCTATGCATTTTGTAGCCTCCTCCCTCTTTCGCGTTATTCGTTTTCCCCATCAAGGGAAGATTGTCACTGTCAACCAATTATCCTTCTTTGCCTCTTCCTCCTCGGATGGTAATGTTCTGAACATCAAGCACACTGGTGCTCCCTATGAGAGTGTGGGGGTGGGTCGTTTTAAAGATTATGCCTTAATGGGAATTTTTATGTTCCCACCTCCTCATGTTGCCTCTATCAACATGATCTCGATCAAATCTGACCATTGGATCAAACCTTCACCAGATCTTGTTGATACCTGGGGCAAGGCTATTCCACTTAGTCCTGTCGAAATCAATTACGTGGAAATTATTTCGGCCTCAAGTTCCACATCCTCTGTTTCTTCTATTTCGAAGACCTCTCTCGATATGTATTCTCAATCCCCATCACTTGGTGCTTTGGAATTTCTTGATCCCTTACCCTAGACTTTTCTTGCTGACAAAGGTATCATGGAAGTAATGTCTCTCGAGGAACCACCTTTGACCGATACTCATCATCATTCCTCGTTCCTGCCTCGCCCGGCGATCATGTCTATGCATCTTGAGCAATTCTCTTCTCATCTAACTATTGACATGTCAGTTTCGCCTGACATTATCAAGCTCTTTCAACTGAGGGCACCTTTATCCCTTCATGGATTTAGGATTTTTCTCCCTCCCCGAGTTTTTATTGATTGCCCATTATTACAATTGGGTCACCATCTTACTTGTAACCCTCCATCACCCAGGGGACATGGGGGAAATGCCTTATATGAGTTCTACTCTATGATTTGGCCGAGTCGATGCTCACTCGTCATGTCAATGGTAAAACTCTGGTGTTCATCTGTGTTGATTGATTACCCGAGTCCCAACACGGAATCTCTCAAAAAGTACTATGCTTAGGTCATCTTGCATGGTTACTTATGTACATTAGTGTGTTATTCATTTTTGTGCAATGTGGTTTGGTGTGTTAGTTTCCAAACAACTTTCTTGTTTACTATGTTTTCCTTGCTTTGCAAATGTCTGTAACTCCCCACATCATTTTTGCTGATGGTGCTTGTTGTAGTACCTAGAACCTCTACTCTAAGGCGTGGGCTATTTGTGACCCTCACGGTGAGTTGATTTATCTTCAAGGTATCTATTTAGGTTGCACAACTAACAACATTTCTGAATACAGTGCGGTCATCGAACTGTTGTCAGAAGCCATTACTCTGGACATTCGAGAGTTGGTTGTTAACCTGGATTCACAGCTTGTCGTCCTTCAACTCAAACGACAATATTCCAATAGAAACCCTCAAATATTGAGAATGTATCTCTGTATTCGTCTACTGGAAATGCATTTTGATTATATTACATATCATCATATTCCTAGATGCATTGTAGAATTTGGTTGATGAATCATTTCGTTTATGTACTGACTGGGGGAAGGAGCCTATTCCCGAGAAGGTTCTTAGAGAGCTATTAATAGCTATGGTGCCTGAGGATAAAATGGGAGCAAAATGGGAGAAAAGAGTAGATGAAACTATTGCATGTTACGAGGCATATGTGCGTACAGTAGGCGGGATGCATCATGCAGAGAAGTGGAATGACTTTCGTTCATCTCTCAAGAGTAAATAAATCATTTGTACTATAGTAAGTAAGAAAATGCAACGTGTATCTATATATATATATATATATATATTATATATATATATATATATATAATATGGCGATAATGTTGGATACATCAAAACCCCAAAAAATAATATATCTCCAAAATAACATCGATGGCTCGCAGTCCTCATATATCTGTGGCATGTAGGCCTCAAAAACGTAAAATTATGGACCTAGGAACTAATCAGCATGGTGATTGTGGTAGCATGATACAACTCATGCAACAAGAGTCAGAAATCAGTGAATCTGATCGTATACTCCCACCATGTGTCTCTGGTACTAGTGAGGAATGTCTTCCCACCCGAGCATACTCTGGGATACCATGAGTCAACCCCTCAAGGTTCCTCATGATCTCCTCCTCGTTGTCACTTCCTTCCTAATAACGAGCAACAACATCGAACTAGCGGGCGATGTGCCTAGTTATTGGGGAAATCCCAACAGGACGCTATGGTCCAACATCTGCGTTAATAAAGTGAAATGTTATAAGCACATATATCTTAAAAACAATTAAAAATCACAAAATTAAAAAATTGATTTTTTTACCTTCATCGTCAAAATCCTCTCCATCTGGTAGCAACATGTTTGGATCTCCACGAAAGTCGGTGCCACTGTATGGCCAGTCCTCCACGATGATATTTTGTCATCATAGCCATGAAAAGAAGGCATGCCTGTACGAAATGTGCTGGCCCCCAGTGATCCTGGGCATCAAACGACTCCAACGGGACATCCGCGGGTTGCGTGGCATGGGAGGATCTACCTCAATCAACTAGTACTCAAACAACGGCACCCGTTCCAAGAAAAAGGTCACTAGTACGGATCCGAAGCAAAATTGCTTCAGATTCCCTACCCTATCTTTGGTCAACTGGCGTTTTATGTTGATATTCATGGCCTCCGCCTAATTGAAGATCATCGGTGATGTGTAGTCGATGGTATATAGCAATTTCGACTTGTTAGTCTCATGCACTACCTGGGACCCCGCCACTCTGTCGATAGTCAACAATAGCACTCTCAGTGTCAGATCTCAGACGATGGAAATATCAATCTTGCCACTCTTGGATTTGAGGGCTTCAGGGAAATGTTCGACAAGCAACATGGATATGTTTGCACCAATCGGTCGTGGCCCATATAAGTTGACTAGTTCCCCTCCCCAGGACAGTCCTATGATGAAATATATGTCTGAAGTTTCTAACTCCAGCTCCTGGTCACCAATGACGAATATTTCTTAATTTATGTCCTAGAGACTAATCAGGTACCAAAGCAACTCAGGTTGGGCCTCCATCCCTGGCATGAGAAAACATTTGAGGAGCCCACAATCCCTCAAAGCATTTAGGCAATTTGGATCATTCAGTGTCTGGGTGTCCACATCCTCGTGCTCACGTTATTTCCATTCTACCATTTTTGGCAATTCTTTCCTGCAAAAACCCTAGATTTAAGTCAATAATCATTTTTGACCCATAAATTTCAAGTTCCAATAGTGGTTTTGAGGGGAAATTGGTTTTTTTACTATTCACGGCATTGACGCACCTGTTTTAAAAATAGTTGCGCCGACGGCATGATAGGCCATTTTAATTACCTTCGGCTAGCATGATTCCATGCTCAAAAGTCGTGCCGATCGAGGGCGAAAAACTTTTGACAAAGCCTCCCCCAAATATCACACAAATGGTTAAAAGTAGGAATAAATAGTATGAAAATGAAGCTTAGGGCTTTAGCTCTTACTTGTAACTACCGGTTTAGCGAATCACCTCCCAGATCTCACAAAATCTACTCCAGAACAATTAGGGAAAAAGTGAGTAAAAAGTCCTTCACAACAAGGTAAAATATATTTACTTTTCCTCCCTTTTATTCATTTTTTCATGAAATATGAGGTTTTGTAAATATTTTGACCTATTTTGCCTCACGAATTGGATAATGCACTTTACCTTTTGGCACAGCAACAGGTGATGGATGTTCGACGATGATGCCAAGCCATGTTTCAGCTCTTTTCTCGACTCGTAAAACTCATATGAAAAGATTGCCGAGTATTTTTCCCTTTTGGCTCATAAAAGAGAATAAAATTTGGGGTCTGCTTTATGATATTTTCCAACCCTTTAAAAGCGAAAATATAGCTGAGCCCTTGTCATTTCAAACTTGTTAATGGATGCGAAACATTGTGCGCCCGATATAAGTTTACCCCTTTTTTGGGTTGGGATGCACTATTTACGAAAAAGGTACTCCTTGATTGAAATAGTCAAGCAGTGCTCTCGAGTATCATTTTCTACCTTTTCGGGCTCAAGAGACACAATTGTACGAAAAGGGACCATGTGGAGTTTTCTTTTCGATGTCTTTTTCAAACTCTCTAAACATGAAAAATATATTGAGCTACACCTTTGTCAGACTCATTAAAATATTAAACGACATCAGATTCGTCACCATGATAAACATGAGCTTCTCCTTCCTAGGGCTCATTAAACTTACTAGGTCGGATTCGTCTAAAGGATAAACTTATAGTGCAAGCATATGCTATCCCCTTCAAGCTTGCGATTAAAAAATAATTGGGGTACCTGCCAGAAATGGTGGGGGAAAATTTGGAAATCTAATAAGTTGTGTCGGTAGCTCATTCTTGAACATGACACTTTTTGCTTCGTGTCGGGTTGGGATATCCTCCTTTGTATCATTGAACTTCCTGGGTTGGGCTGTTCATTTTTTCCTTCCATTTGATCTCTGCCACATCATCATGACCATCGATCCTATGGACCCAAAAGCCGCCAAACTTCCAGTTGTGTCACCGATATGTTCAAGAGTTGTCCTTCTACATTCACACTTAGCTCTGATTCTCTGTATCATCCAAAATCATTTTTCATCCTTTTGTCTCATGTCAATGAAGTGGGATACATTATGGCCCTCCTTTAACACAGTCACTTTCTGTCAAATTCAATTCATTATCCAAGAAGTTGGCTGAGAGACTCCCTTCCAGTACCTTAGAGCTTGCATGCCCTAATGGCAAGTTCTTCGCACTCGATGACAAGTTCACATCATTAGCTTTCGATCGAGTGATTTCACGGGTGTTCGACTTATGTTCCTTTATTCACATTCTGTGGATTGTGATGATAGTACCTTGAGGACCATTGTCATTATTGGTAGTTTCTCTTGTGCTTGTTAACAATTTTCATCATTAGTTGGTAACCAAGCGAATTTCTAGCATGTTCGACGTCAACACATCTATTCACATGTCAGAATTTGTACTTCGATCGGGTCGTGTTGGAGCGTAAGACCCTGGTCTCAGATTACAAAAGTCCAGGTTGTGAAGCGGTGTGAAATGATTATGTTGATATACATGTCTCTCTAAAATGGATGGCTGCGACCATACCATGGGTTATCATATGTGATCCTTCTCATTTTTGGATGGCTACGACCATACCTTGGTTTTGATATGATCCTCTTTATAGGATGGTTGCGCCCATGCTTGGATCCATTTACATGATCATTCTCTGGGTCGTTGCATCCATACCACAATTCATGTCTCATTTGATAGAGTTTTCAGTTATGTATATGTATCTGTACTTGCTTGCAGGTTTTCCGACAACAGACTGGTTCCCCACACTAATTCATAAAGCATTTCATCCCTCACTCTATTTAGGCCTTCACACTTTAGGGGGAATCTATTACACAACATTTTGTCACTGTCCCTGTACTCCCCGTTCCTTGATCCTAGAGGATCTCTACAGTGAACCCTACATGCTTTCCCTTCATGAAGAAACTCCCATTATATCCCTCTTCATGAGCAAAACAATTCCCTTTTCTACCATTTCCCCAAAATATTTTGTTTTTCCTAATTTACAAGACCGACGCTAATGACCCTTGTCCTCCTCATGCCGATATGCAGGGATTAACACTATCCCTAGCACTGACCGGAGCGACTGAGATTTGTTCCAGTCGCATCGATCCTCTTATGAAAAGTTTTTTAAATAAGGAGCCGAAGCTTCGAGCTCTAGAAGCTTCATAATGGAAGTCTGGTAAATGGTTTGGTCGGATGGGGTCGATGATGTCAGTTTGGGCTCCTTTCCCCTATAAGGATGGAACTAACTCAAGATATAAGACCTTATCCCATAAGAAGAGGATCCATCTCCCATCCATTCATGCTATATAAACCTCCCTTTTTCCCAAGCACAAGTTAGTGTTAATATTGGTGTGTTAGTGCTAATTAATTTTAGAGTAAACAACAAGCTATTCATAGTTGTAGCTCTATAGTTGTGGGAGGGAGAAGCGTGAATTTGGTTTAGTGTGAAGCCTGAAGGGAAGAGCCTTAAAACTATAATTGTTGAGGCCATCATGGAATGCTAACAGAAGTGTGTGGGAACCTGGTTTTGTCAGAGGAGAACGGAAACGTCAAGACAATGGTTGTAATCTCTTCTTGATTCAATATATATGCAACTATCACTTGATTTCCTACATGATGTTTCATCTTACATGTTTATGGCTTCATGTTTCTTGACTTGTTAAGTAGGTTGAATTACAATTTGTCTATTATCATGGTTGTTTCTTGTTGTTGTTTACTTGTTTTAGGTGTTTGAAGAAGGAAACGAGAGATCTCTGGAACGAGTAAGCAAGGTCATCATCAAATGGGATAAGTGTACTAAGAGGTAGGCCCTCTTAATTGGTTCTAACCTAAGGAAATATTCCATAGAATGTACCGGTTGTGGCTAGACCCATTATTGGGCTAGAGGAATTGTTTGTGTCTGCACTCATAATTTTACTTCACTACACTTCCATTTTGTCTTCCTTGAAGGGCGATAATGAAATATCATGTTATAAAAAAAAAGAAACTCGTCCCACAAATTGAGAGACAGGTAATCCAAATGTTAACAAGTTGAAGGAATGAAACAACATGTGTGCATTTTCTCCATTAAAAATTGTAAAGCAAAGCTCTAAAGCGAAGTTCCAATGCAAAATTGATGGGACTCAATATAGTAGCCTTACTTTACTTATAGGCTATAAGAAAAATGCTATGAACTGTTGAAAGTAATTTCACCCTCTTTATCTTTGCAAAAACCTCTCCACTTGCATCTTCTCTGCACACTGTAGCTCTTTTAATTGTATATTCTCTCGTTATCTGTAGACCTGGAGAGAGCATCACAAGAGGTTAATAACACACTGTCACATACACTAAAACATGAACATGGTATCATTTTTTTCATTTAACTATGTTCTTCTTCACCACAAGAACCTTATCGGTCAGTGACGAAGCATGCACATAAGAGTATTCTCAAAAAATTTGGCACTACAAGGTTTTCTTAGAGGCTTCCAGTCAATACCTTCAAGCGGAAATCAACTTCATAATGACTTTGTTTCTTGCAGTGCTACATTCACCATAATATCTGTGTGTCCTTGTAATTAGACTAAAATATCATAATGAAACTTGTGCAATCACACATTCTTGTGCTTTGAGCGACCCACTTTATATGATAGGCAAGATTCTTCGAATACAACTCTCCTTGAATTCAAATATTAACAAATTCTACAATGTATTTCAGGGCTATTTTTAAAGCATTCTCATACCTGGTACTCTGCCAATGCCTCTGAAAAATTCTACAGGTATCAAATAGGCTCAAATAAATCCTTCTGCAGTGCTCCCTTTGACTCATTCAAGTTGCAGACCTGACAATTTGAACCATAAATTATTTTTTGCCTAAAATTTAATTTTCCATTGTTGGAAGTTTCCATGGTGTTCGGTTGAAAAGAAGTTGAAGTACTGTCACTTTCTTCATCAGCGCTGTAAAAAGGAAGTTAAAGGGTAAGAATTAGTCGACTTTCTTGCAACAAGATAAATATCAACAAGTTTGAAACCAAATGTTGGCATATCATGGCCTTGGGATAATCGCGGTGGGTATTTCATGAGGTGGCACACTCCTCCAATTGTGTTAGTTTGATCCAAACTCTCTCGGCCCTCAATAGTCGCAACTCCTTTCAAAATTCATATTGGCACCATTCACCCTAAGGAGCGCATAAATCCATGGCCACATAAAATTAGTGGCTCAAGTTAATCTACAAGGAGATAAAACTTTGCTTTGATACCATTGTAAGACAACACAATTGGAAACCAAATTCAACTATATATTAAGAATGGTGTCGAAGAATGATGTACATATAAATACATCAAGTAATTGTTGATTCATTTTTCGAGTCTTCTTGGACTCTAATAACCACTCACCATAACACAAACCTAATCCCAAGGATTAGTTGTCTATATATATAGATATAGATATAGATAGTTGGGAAATTTGATTGTTATTCTTCCTAGTTACGTCTAATTCACACAAATGACAAAGTTCATGATCGTATATGTTGTTGTAATGAATTTAAGTCCTTTTGTTGAGAAACCTTATGCTCTATGTCTTCATTTTCATTAAAATAATAATAAATATATTGGTTATAATAAAAAAACAAAAAAAAAACCAATTATATAAAATAAAAAAATCAAATATTATTAAATCAAAAAACGTATATATATCGTTGTAATTGTTTTAAGCTTTTTGTTGACGAAAACTTGTGACCTACATTTTCATTTTCATTAATATTATAATAATAAATTTATGATATTAATAAAATTAAACTAAAAATAAAAATATCAAAAAAATGTTAATTTGTGTAAACCTCTCAAAATCTAAAAATGTTTATTCTCGTGCTGTAAAAAAATGGGAAATTTAACCCTAGAAGTACATGTGCTTCTGCAAAATAGAAACACATTTTTACTGTTTAAAAATATTATGTGATCGTCACCATTTGTTTGGTTGAGTCTATTGACATGTGTTCCCTTTTTATACAAAACCATGCAAAAATAAAAATGTAAAGGTAAAACTCACTACTTAGACCTCATACTTAATCTAGAAGACCTCCATGACATGACCACCATTATTTACAAGGACTCAAATTCTTACTAGTGGTCCCTACTTACAATTCATTCCCAAAATTTTGTAACATATCAAGTTGTTTCATCTCTGAAAGGCCAAAATTTTAACATGGAGATCCCAATCCTTCTTTACTTTTGTTTTTTTCCCTAGGAAAGAAATCAACCTCCCTCTTAGCCAATACAACAATATTCATAAGCACAAAGCCATGAAAACAATATTTATCAAGACATTATGGATCATTAAGTCAATAGTGGGGATTTGAGACTCCATGGCGAAGATAACAACCATTTTCCCGGCCCACTTGAAATAACCCCATTTGACTTATTTTTTCAAAGAAATCATCGTCCATTTCATCCTAAGGGATAGAGTGAGGTCGCTGGTACCAAGCTAGCTCACTCACTTAATATTTCACAAGACTTGAATTGAATACAACAATATTAATTGGTACACAACCATTACAATAATATTCATCAAGGCATTATAGGTCATCATATCACTAGTGTTAATATTTGCAACTACGTCCAAATTCCACCTTAGACAACTTATATGACCAAGATGATGATTGCATTAGATTCCTCTTTTTGAGAGGACCAAAATCAACCTAAATATCACCTTATTTGGACAAGTGAAAGTTGGTTTTTGAATTTATCTATTCACTCATGTATCTTAGGTTAGGTCAGCCCTAAGCACATGTTAAATTGGACATGTCGGTGATGCATCAAAGCTGCATCTTTTTATAATTCGTGCGTGGACTTGTGGGTTATGGGCCCATGTATACATCAGAAGCATTTCAATCAGTGGAATTCACAACAAAATAATACTACAACCACAATATAACTTTACCAACCAAACCCTTATCGCAATTCCCTTAAACCTTCATAAACTCCATCGTTGATCTATTTTCCCATCCAAAGGTTATCGTGTAATCGCGCTCTAACTAGTACGATGGATAAAATTCTGGAAGCAAATGAGAAAATTTGTTTTGGGTGTGCTACGTGGAGCCTCCACGTTTTATCGTGCTCTCTCAAGAATTTCCACTTACCATTTTATTTCCACACAATATACCACTCACTGTCTTTGGAAAATTGCTCCACTATTCCGCTGTGTTGTTCAATCAACTCTAGTTGCAATTGAAACTCTCCTCCGTTGATCTGTTCTCAAATCCAACGGATCTCTCATTTGCTTATCGGTGGAATTCACATTACAACACAAAGTTATCTCTGCCATACTTTGTCTAAGGGGAAGTTCATAGGAACTTCGTCCCTTACACTCACACACGCAATTTATCAATTTACAGTAAAGAATGTATAAGTAAACAATACATAGACACATAAAATGCAAATTTCACATGGATGTATAATAACATGCATATTTCAATTATAAACAGAACTCGATTACAGGCTAAGGCCTCACGGCCCGAGTCATAAGTTTCCCTACGGCTACATTGCATAGTCTATTCATTCCTTTCACACAACACAGTCTCTCTTATATAGGAAATTACAAAGGCAGGAATCGTTTAAGATCCATGAGTTTCTCCCACAATCGCTCAATCAAACCCCTAAATCTCTATATATGCATGCATGAAAGATAATGACATTTAATCAAGCCTTTTAGAGACTTATCAATTCCATCAATTTAGCTTTGTTTATACATAATTTTCCCCAGTTTACAATGATTGTCCATGTTTCCCCTTTCACAACTTTGAATTTAAATTTTGATTAAGGGTGTTCAGATGCTCCTGCATCAGACTTCCGAGGAACAAAAATTTTATGACCTCCTAGCCATATGCCTGCTTGGTCTCTCGTAACAACATTCGTGAGCTGCAACAAAAACCTCTATAGTAGCAAGTAATCCCTGCTACATGATGCCTCACTAAGCTTCTCTCCTTTGAGCTCAATCTTTTGGCATCTCTCTGGTTCTCTCCTCTGGAACCATATGAGCACTCCATGCTCTAGGCTGCTACAAATCTTCTCACCTTCCTCTGTTGCTACCTGCACAAAAATATAAAGACCAACGTTGACTAATCCACAATATAATCATACTTCTTCCCAATGCACGCAGAATCTTCTTCTTATCTGATACCACTTTGATGTAGCAAAGCTGCATCTTTACATAATTTTCTCGTGGACCTGTGGGTTATGGGCCTACGTATACATCAGAAGCATTTCAATTAGCGGACTTCACAACAAAATAATACTACAACCGCAGTATAACTTTATCAATTGAACCATTATCCCAATTCCCTTAAACCTTCATAAACTCCACCATTGATGTATTTTCCCATCCAACAATTATCATGTAATCGCGCTCTAACTAGCACGATGGATAAAATTCTAGAAGCATGCAAGAAAATTCGTTTTGGGTGTGCTACATGGCGCCTCCACGTTTTATCACACGCTCTTAAGAATTTCCACTTACCATTTTATTTCCACACAATATACCACTCACCGTCTTTGGAAAACTGCTCCACAGTTCTACTGTGATGTTCAATCAACCCCAATTGCGATTGAAACTCTCCTCCGTTGATCTGTTCTCAAATCCAACGGATCTCTCATTCGCTTATCAGTGGAATTCACATTACAACACAAAGTTGTCTCTACCATACTTTGTCTAAGGCGAAGTTCATAGGAACTTCGTCCCTTACACTCGCACACACATTTATCAATTTACAGTAAAGAATGTATATGTAAACAATACACAGACACACAAAATCCATATTTCACATGGATGTATAAAAACACGCATATTTCAATTATAAATAGAACTCGATTATAGGCTAAGGCCCCACGGCTCGAGTCACAAATTCCCCTGCAGCTACATTGCATACTCTATTCATTCCTTTCACACAACACAGACTCTCTTATATAGGAAATTACAAAGGGAGGAATCATTTAAGATCCACGCATTTCTCCCACAATCGCTCAATCAAACCCCTAAATCTCTCTATATGCATTCATGGTAGATAATTAAATTTAATTAATCCTTCTAGAGACTTATCAATTTCATTAATTTAGCTCTGTTTAAATAGAATTTCCCTGGTTTACAATCATCGTCCATGTTTCCCCTTTCACAGCTTTGAATTTAAATTTTTATTAAAGGTGTTCTGATGCTCTTGCATCAGTCGGCCTCAACCCCAAGTGGAGCCTCATGAAAGCCTATAAATAGAAGATACCTTAAGCTCATTTTGAAACATTGATCAAGCCATCTTCTCTTCTCTTATTTTCTTGGTTCACACAGGTCTGTCAGAGGAAAGTTCGTGCAAGGATCCAAAATCTCAAGGGTGAAGCTCGCACTGACCTATGGTTTTCTGATTCCTGGACGCTGGCACATAACTGGGAATTTTAGTCCCTAGACGCTGGCACATAACTGGGAATTTTAGTCCCTAGACGCTGGCACACAGTGGTCAAGACAACATCTAGAGAGCCCTAGATGCTGGCACAAAAGCCTATGGAAGCGTCCAAGGTTTCAGAGGCAGATACAGAGGTTTAAGTCGCTAGACTCTTGCACAAAGTGGTCTTAAGAGATTCCAAGTTGTCCCAGATGCACACACAATAAATGGAAGAGAGCGTATGGCGGTTTGGAGTAGATCTGTTGAGTTGGTCCCTGGACGCACATAGAAAATGGTCTAGGGAGCATATGTGATACCATAGACATTGGCATACAGTTCAAAGAGACGTCCATGATTGTTATAGATTCTCTCACAACTTTTCCTCCTGACATTCAGGACTCAAAGATGAGATTTCAGTATTCAAACAATGTTCAAAATTATCCAACAGTTGACTACAGTCAGTGAAAACACAACACAACCATCATAATGAGGGTTTTGACTATAAGCATGATTATATTTTTTTTCATGGATATCATAGTTGTTTTGTTACATAGATAAAGTTACGGATCGTTGTACTCTTTGTTGCTGAATCATTTGATGACGATCTATGAAGAATAATATTTGCAAGGATTTTCCCCATAGTGGGTTTTTCCCTAGTCTCATACCAATCTTGGTGTCCCTATGTGTGTGCGTGATTTTCTTCTATTGTTTCTTTATGTTCTACTGCATTGATGATGAAGATGTTGTTCTTTCTATATAATTGCATATGTTTATGAATAGTGGTGTAGATATGAATAATGTAATGATGATATGGGGTGAACTTAACGTATTAATGAAGAAATGCAATTATCAAAGCAAAGAACAATATAGCCCTATGAAAAATTAACATGGTATTAGAGTTGGACTGAATAAAATCCATGGAGATCACCCTGATGATGACACCTTTGATGGAAGCAAGAAGAGGATGATGGAGATCTAAAAGAATTCTAGGGTTTGAAGAAAACCCTGGGAAACTTGATTATTAGGGTTTGATGGATTCTATGAGGTTAGGGTTGGAGAGAAAACCCTGGTTTATTGAAACAATATGAGAAATGGAACCTAGATGGTCAATGTGAAGATGCTCAAGCACTTGAAAAAGATTTGATGAAGCCTTAGATGGGATAATACCTAGCAGATCTTGTTGGATAATTGAAGGAAACATTGGTATGTGGACCATGGACATTGAAAATTCTTGAAGATTGGTTCAAGAGGGAGAGGATCACCTCTCATTGAAGATAAGTATTTCTTGACTTATGATGCATCTTATTTTTATTTAGACCTATGGATATGATGATTATGTTTATTTCTTATATTTGAGTATATGGATTTTTCTAACCCCCTTGATGAGATGTGATGAGTAGATCCTTATTTAGGATCATTTGAGATGCAGGAAAGAAAATCTAGATTTGGAAAGAGGTAAAGAGGTACTTGATTGGAAGGTGACAAGCATTACAAGTTGCCTATGAAAAGGTGCACAGATATTTGAATACCACAAGGTATGCATGGTATGTTGTATTTCAGCTGTGACATTGAATGTCTTAGTAAGCCCTATGATATGATGAGAATGTATCTTTCTTTGATGGCTCATACATGCATATGAAATCAACTTGGATCTATGTTTCCTATGATGAAATGATGCACCTAGTGTTGAACGTTTTGATCTTCTTCAATTCTATGAAGCTATATTTTATTGATACATTGATACACTTGATGTTTTGTTAACATCCATCCATTGGAAATCTTGATCCTATAAATAATATTAGAACCTTAACTCTAGTAAATGATACTCTTGCTACTTCTCATGATGTATTTTATATAAAAGGATAGCTCATTCACTCCTATACATGATTCTACTGATAATTCTTGTGATAAGCATGATGAAAGAATATGGAAAGAGAGATTGACACTCTTGTTGTTTTGATAAAGT
>APFE031329313.1:3758-22132 GCA_000404065.3 Pinus taeda
CGTGCACCCATGGAAAGCCCAAGTTTCGTTCGGGCCGTGCACACATGGAAACCCCAAATTTCGTTCGGGTGGGTCGGGTCATGTCGTGTGTGGGTGCCCGTGCAAACGCGTTCGGGCGAGTCGGGTCGGGTCGTGTCGTGCCGTGAGTGGGTGATCGGGAACATGTGGCCATGCAAAAAATGTTAAGGCATGACCACCCGTGTGCCTTCTGCATGTTCGCGTGACTTGTTTGCCCGATGCTCCCTCGTGCCTTCGTTCGGGTCGTGCACCCACGGAAACCCCAAATTTCGTTCGGGCGGGTCGGGTCGTGCCGTGCATGGGAGCTCGGGAACACGTGGCAGTGCCAAAAATTGTAAGTGATGACCCCCCGTGTGCCTTATACACGTTCGTGCGGCCCGTTTGCCCGACACTCCCTTGTGCCTTCATTCAGGTCGCGCACCCATGGAAACCCCAAATTTCGTTCGGGCTGTGCATACAAGGAAACCCCAAATTTTGTTCGGGTCGGGTCGTGTCATGTCCTGTGTGGGTGCCCGTGCAAACGTGTTGGGGCGGGTCGGGTCGGCTCGCCCAAGGCCGTCCGGGTCGTGTGTGGGTGCCCGAGCACACGTGGCCATGCCAAAAACGCTAAGTCGTGACCGCCCGTGTGTCTTCTGCAAGTTCGTGCGGCCCGTTTGCTTGACGCTCCCCCGTGCCTCCGTTCGGGTCAGGCGCCCACAGAAACCCCAAAATTTCGTTCGGGTCGTGCACCCATGGAAACCCCAAATTTCGTTTGGGCGGGTCGGGACATGTCGTGTGTGGGTGCCAGTGCAAACGCGTTGGGGCGGGTCGGGTCGTGTCGTGTCGTGTGACAGCACCGAGAGCACACGTTGCCGTATAAAAAATGAAAATTTGTGACAGGGGGTGGGCTATCTGCATGATTGTGCTGCCCGTTTGCCCGAATCTCCCTTGTGCCTTGGTTTTGGTTGTGTGTCGGAGCCCATGTAAACTCATTCTAGCGGGTCGTTTGCAGTGTAAACACTCATTCGGGCGAGTCGTTTGCCATGTAAACTTGTTCGGGAAGGTCGTTTGCCATGCAAACTCGTTCAGGTGGGTCGTTTGAGGGCGCCCGTGTAAACTCATTCAGGTGGGTCGAGCGAGGGCGTCAGTGTAAACTCGTTCGGGCGGGTCGTGCGAGGTCATCCATGCAAACTCGTTCGGGCGGGTCGTTCGGGAGAGGGCGTCTGTGCAAAATCGTTCGGGCGAGTCGTTCAGGAGAGGGCGTCCGTGCAAACTCGTTTGGGTGGGTTGGGCGAGGGTGTTCGTGCAAACTCGTTCAGCCGAGGGCATTCGTGCAAACTCGTTCGAGCGAGGGAGTCCGTGCAAACTCGTTCAGGCAGGTCGTTCGGGCGAGGGCGTCCGTGCAAACTCATTCGGGTGGGTTGTTCGGGCGAGGGTGTCCGTGCAAACTCATTCAGGCGGGTCGTTCGGGCGAGGGCGTTCGTGCAAACTCGTTCGGGCGGGTCGTTCGAACGAGTTCACACGGACGCCCTCGCCCGGAGGGGCGTGTGAACTCGTTCGGGCGGGTCGGGCGAGGGCGTCTGTGTGAACTCGTTTAGGCGTGTCGGGCGAGGGCGTCCGTGTGAACTCGTTCAGGCGGGTCGGGCGAGAGCGCACCCGGGCGAACGAGCCCGTATCAAAAAATGCTAAGTTGTGACCCGAGGTTGGCTTTGTGCACGTTCGTGCAGCTCGTTTTCCTGTCTCTCCCTTGTCCTTTCGTTTCGGTGAGTCGTTTGAGGGCGTGCGTGTGAACTCGTTCGGGCGGGTCGTTCGGTTGGGTCATTCGGGTGAGGGCGTGCGTGTGAACTCGTTCGGGCGTGTCACGCCCCCAATCTTTTTTTTCATTAATTGGGCGGGTGCGGCACCGCCCAAGCCACCGAAAGACTTCATGTTCAATGACTTCACGGACTACGCCTTACTTTCTTATAATTCTTTATGCTTTTATAACAGTTAATCTTCTAACAACAATTATAAAACACAGCAATTAAAACAAGAATTATCCACAACAATAATAATCTTTTATTATTAAGCCAATCTTTACAACAAGTGGTCGACCACCCGTGCGCTCCTGCACGGTGGTCTGCCCGCCACAATCGTTACAGTATGCGTTCGGTCGTTCAGACCCGAATGACTTCGTTCAGCTCGGCGGGTGCCTTCTACACGACCGCCCTGTCAATGTGCGTTCGGTCGTTCAGACCCGAACGACTCCGTTCAACCCACGGCGGGTGCCTCCTGCACGACCGCCTTACCGCCCACCGTTCTGCCATTCGTGCTGCTTGCCGAACCGCCAACCGTCGTGCGCTTCCTAACTTCGATTCTGCCCGCTGTCCGTTTGACCGAATGACAGGCCTGTCTGTTCGTTCAACCCGCCGGTTGAACTGTCGCCCGAACGACTACCGAGACGTGCCTTCGTTCAACTGTCCACCGATGCCACCGTTCGGCCCTCCGACCTGCGCCCTCCGTGTAAGACTGCCGAACCTTTGTCGTTACTGCTGAACGACCTGCGACCTCCGTCGACTTCCACCTGAATGACTCGTTCAGCTCTTCGCCCAACTCTTGTTCGGTCGTTTGCCCAAACGACCCGAACTGTGTATTTCGCTACCCGGTCTACCCACCGACTGCAGCCCTTCCTTTGCGAACACCGAATCCAGAACCCCGCCACCCGATCTCCTCTCGCCCAACCGAGACTTATCGCCACGGACCTGTTCCTCCTCGCTGCGTTCAATCTTCAGATTCACCTTCTTCTCTAGCCCGAACCCGCGGGCACATCTCCGTTCAAAAGAGACCGCCTCCTCAAGAGATAGGAATGTTCGATGATGCCTTAATGTCCAAAGGCACCACCTTTAAATAGGCGCTCATCCTTTCCACCGAACCGTTATGTTATTCTTTTTTCGAGGGTCGGCTTTCTAATGTAACCGCCTCATGTGTGGTCGGGTCCACCTTTAACGTTTGTTTGTGGACAACCCGCCCCATTTGTTCCCTTTTTAGCTGTCGGTGGGGTGCGCGCCTGGGCGGCGCTGCCCAAACTCCAAGTCGTTACATCCTCCCCCACCCGAAGTCATTGTCGTCCCGACAATATCAGCCCTTTCTCGGATCTGTCGTTCGAATCTTGTAATTCTTCTCCTCCATTTCCACAAGGAGTCTTCTGTTTCCCAACTTTCTTCCTGCGCCCCCTTCCATTTAACGAGGTATTCTCGTCTCTGGTGACAGCCAAGACCTGTGGTGCGATAGCTTAGTATCTTCTCTAGCTCTAATCCAGGCTTGTCTATTATTCCTGCCGGACCTCTCGGGGGTTCAACTCTTTCTGGGTGGTCGGAGTCTAGTCGACACTTCTTCAACTGGCTCACGTGGAAGACCAGATGTCGCATGCGCAAGTGGCGCAGAAGTTCCAGCTTGTAAGCAACTTCTCCCACCCGCTTCTCTATTCGAAATGGTCCCTCATACTTCCGTTGTAATTTAGCAGTAGTTCCCTTCTTGGGTAGCCATTGTTCTCCGGTGATCCTGAGGAATACCATATCTCCCTCATTGAACTGTGCTTCTCGTCTCCCACGATCGGCAAATTTTTTCATTCTCCTTGCAGCTTCGTGCAAGCACAACCGTGCAAACTCTATGGTCTCTGCCCAAGCTTTCAGAAATTTCCTTGCATTGGTACTCCTTACTCGACCAACCGTTTCTACGGTGTGTGGTGTTATTGGCACCTGTCCATTCACCAACTCGAATGGACTGTACCCTGTAGCGGAACTCTTCTACATATTGTAGCTGTACTGTGCAATATCTAGGAGTTCCGGCCAATTCTTCTGGTCTGCTGTGATGTAGTGCCTCAAGTAGTCCTCTAGCAGCGCATTGATGCGTTCGGTCTATCCATCGGTTTGTGGATGGTAGCTTGAACTCATTAGCAACTCTGTCCCCACTAGCTTGAATAACGACGTCTAGAACAACCCTGTGAACCGAGTATCCCTGTCGCACACGATACTCATCGGCATTCCCCAATACTTCACCACATACTTGAAGAATAGCTCGGCCGCACTCTCAGCCCCGCATGGTATCTTTGTTGGAACAAAGACGGCATATTTGGAGAAACGGTCCACCACCACCATTACTCCATTATATCCTTGCGTCTTAGGTAGTGCGACAATGAAGTCTATGGAGACGCTTGCCCAAGGTCTCTCGGGGATGGGTAGTGGCTGTAACAACCCTCCTTGCCTCTGATGGTCTGATTTGTCCTGTTGACAAATTATGCACGTGTGCACGTATTCCTCCACTTCTTCTCGCATCTTCTCCCAAAAGAAACCCCTCTCAAGTAACGCCAAAGAACGACGTTGCCCCGGATGTCCTGCCCACGGAGAGTCATGACACTCCTTCAGGAGTTGTCTTCTAAGACCTGATGCTTTTGGAATGTAGAGTCTGTTCCCAAAGAACAGGTAACCATCTCGAAGGAAGAATCTACGGGTTTTCCCTTCCTCTATCTGCTTCTTTATACCTTGCGCCATTACGTCCGTCTCCATGCTTCTCTTCAGTCTGTTCTGCATTTCTTCCGTCATCTGTATTCTGCTCCTACTCCTTTCTGCCCTGTCCTCCCCTTCCAAAGGAGCCAGCTGCCCTTTTCTACTAAGGGCATTTGCCACTACATTATGCTTGCCCGGCCGGTACTCAATCCTCATGTCGAATTCTGCCAGGAAGTCCTGCCATCGGGCCTGTTTTGATGAAAGTTTCGGTTGTGACGCAAAATAACTGGCTGCAACGTTGTAAGTCTTGACAACAAAAGGCTTCCCTACCAGGTAATGCCTCCAGATTTGAAGACAGTGGATGATGGCAGTCATCTCCTTCTCGTGGACTGGATATCTTCTCTCCCTATCCTGCAACTTCCGACTTTCGTAGGCTACTGGATGCTCATCCTGCATAAGGACTCCTCCTATCGCAAAGTCGGACGCATCCGTGTGTACCTCGAAAGACTTCTCAAAGTCAGGTAGTTTTAGTACCGGTGCCGTTGTCATCCGCTTCTTCAATTCGTCAAATGCTTTCTGACACTTCTCCGTCCAGCACCACTTCTGGTCTTTCTTGAGCAAGTCTGTCAAAGCTGTTGTGATCTTGGAGTACCCTTCCACAAACCTCCGTTGATAGTTGGTCATCCCCAAGAATGCTCTCATGTCGTGGACACTTTTTGGTTCCGCCCAATCCTCTATAGCCTTGATCCTACTAGGCTCCATCCGGATGTATCCCTGTCCAATGATGTGCCCTAGGAACGGTATCTCTGTTTGAGCGAACACACATTTGGATTTCTTCAAGAACAGCTGATTCTCCTGTAGCGCCTTGAAGACCATCGCCAAATGTTTCTTATGGTCCTCCATGTTGTCACTATAGACCACTATGTCATCCAGATATACTACTACGAACGAGTCCAAGTATGGTCGTAAGACATCATTCATCAGGGTGCAGAAAGTTGCGGGGGCGTTACATAACCCAAACGGCATAACAAGGAACTCAAAACTGCCGTACCTTGTCATGATTGCGGTTTTCTTCTCATCCCCTTTGGCAACTCGTACCTGATAATATCCTTGTCTTAAATCAAGCTTGGAAAACACCCGAGCCTTCGCAAGCTTGTCAAAGTAGTCCGCGGCCAAAGGCAAAGGATATCTGTTCCTTACCGTTTACTTATTAAGAGCCCGATAATCGCAGCACATCCTTAACTCATTACTGTCCTTCTTCCGCTGAAATAATACTGGTGCTCCGTACGGGGACCTGGAAGGTCTGATGAAACCTGCCTCAGCTAACTCCTTTAGCTGCTGTTTCAGTTCTTCCAATTCGGGTCCGGATAACCGGTAAGGTGCCTTTGCCGGGGGCTCCTTCCCTGGTTCAAGTTCAATACTGTGGTCAATCGTACGTCTCGGGGGAAGCTTCTTGGGAAGCCCATCAGGCATCAAGTTTGCATATTGGGTAAGCACCTCGGAGATCTCGTCCGGGATAGGTGTCTCCTCCTCCTCGTCGACTCCTTTACACACCACCGCATATGTCTCCATGTCTGCCTCTTTCATAGCTCTTCCCAAACTTAGTGTAGAAACATGTTGCACGTTGACTTCCTTCCTCTGCCTATGCGTAGGCAATGCCCATGTCCGGTTCTATCCCACTATCAACACTTCGTCACAAAAAGGAACAACAATAACTTTGTTGCCCTTTAGGAAGTCCTGTCCAAGGATCATGTCGAAGTCGTTCATTTCCATTACCGTAAAATCCAACTGACCTGACCATCCTCCTGCTTGCATCGGCACTTCGTGTGCCAATCCCGTCACCTTGGCCTTAAAGTTTACTGCCTTAACTTCCATGTTGGATGGAAGGATTGTCAGCCCAACCGTCTTTGCCAACTGCGGTGTCATAAAATTATGCGTGGCCCCTGTGTCCACAAGTGCTTGGACTGCCTTGCCATGGACTACCACATCTAGGAACCCCAAGCCGTTTGCCCATGCTCCTCCCATGGTCTTGTTAGCTTCGCTCGTCATGAGTAGTCCTGTCTCGCCAAGTTCTTCCAAGCTTCCTCCCTTATGAGCCAACTTGGCTCTGATACCATTTGTCACGCCCCCAATCTTTTATTTCATTAATTGGGCGGGTGCGGCACCGCCCAAGCCACCGAAAGACTTCATGTTCAATGACTTCACGGACTACGCCTTTCTTTCTTATAATTCTTTATGCTTTTATAACAGTTAATCTTCTAACAACAATTATAAAACACAGCAATTAAAACAAGAATTATCCATAGCAATAATAATCTTTTATTATTAAGCCAATCTTTACAACAAGTGGTCGACCACCCGTGCGCTCCTGCACGGTGGTCTGCCCGCCACAATCGTTACAGTATGCATTCGGTCGTTCAGACCCGAACGACTTCGTTCAGCTCAGCGAGTGCCTTCTGCACGACCGCCCTGTCAATGTGCGTTCGGTCGTTCAGACCCGAACGACTCCGTTCAACCCACGGCGGGTGCCTCCTACACGACCGCCTTACCGCCCACCGTTCTGTCGTTCGTGCTGCTTGCCGAACTGCCAACCGCCGTGCGCTTCCTAACTTCGGTTCTGCCCGCTGTCCGTTTGACCGAACGACAGGTCTGTCTGTTCATTCAACCCGTCGGTTGAACTGTCGCCCGAATGACTACTGAGACGTGCCTTCGTTCAACTGTCCGCCGATGCCACCGTTCGACCCTCCGACCTGCGCCCTCCGTGCAAGACTGCCGAACCTTTGTCGTTACTGCTGAATGACCTGCGACCTCCGTCGACTTCCACCTGAACGACTCGTTCAGCTCTTCGCCCAACTCTTGTTCGGTCGTTTGCCCGAACGACCTGAACTGTGTATTTCGCTACCCGGTCTACCCACCGACTGCAGCCCTTCCTTTGCGAACACCGAATCCAGAACGCCGCCACCCGATCTCCTCTCGCCCAACTGAGACTTATCGCCACGGACCTATTCCTCCTCGCTGCGTTCAATCTTCAGATTCGCCTTCTTCTCTAGCCCGAACCCGCGGGCACATCTCTGTTCAGAAGACACCGCCTCCTCAAGAGATAAGAACGTTCGATGATGCTTAATGTCCAAAGGCAACGCCTTTATATAGGCGCTCATCCTTTCCACCGAACCGTTATGTTATTCTTTTTTCTAGGGTCGGCTTTCTAATGTAACCGCCTCATGTGTGGGTGGGTCCACCTTTAACGTTCGTTTGTGGACCACCCGCCCCATTTGTTCCCTTTTTAGCTGTCGGTGGGGTGCGCGCCTGGGCGGCGCTGCCCAAACTCCAAGTCGTTACAGGGCGGGTCGGGCGAGGGCGTGCGTGTGAACTCGTTCGGGTGGGTCGAGCGAGGGCGTCCGTGTGAACTCGTTCGGGTGGGTCGGGCGAGGGCGTCTGTGTGAACGCGTTCGGTGGGCCGGTGAGGCACTCCATGTTGAATACTCGTTCGGGCGGGTGTTCAGTTCGGTCGGCGAGGGCGTCCGTTGTGAAAACTCGTGGGCGGTCGGGCGTGAGGCGCACCCGGGCGAACGAGCCCGTGTCAAAAAATGCTAAGTTGTGACCCAAGGTTGGCTTTGTGCACGTTCGTGCAGCTCGTTTGCCCGGCTCTCCCTTGTCCCTTCATTTGGGTGAGTCATTTGAGGGCGTGCGTGCGAACTCGTTCAGGCGGGTCGTTCGGGTGAACTCGTTCAGGAGTGTAACGACCGGAGGACCGGGCGCTCCGCACGACGACGGGCGACCCGAACGATGGTGGAAACGACCATTCGACCGACATCCCTTTGGAGGCTTGACACGAAAATGGGCATGACCGATGCAACGAAATTGGCACGAAAGCCCGAATGAGCCTGGGCGCACATGCCCGGGTCGTTCGACAGTCCAAACGAGTGGGCGAACGAACGGGTGGCAGACACGACGGGGAACAAACCGGAATGTGGGCGCACACAACAATGAACGGAAAGACACGATGGGGGACTCGACAGATCGGATGACAGTAATAGCGGACGAACGAGGACACATACGGTTGAGTAGGCGAAGTGTTGGGCGAAGGCTTATACGTTTCCTTGCGTGGGCGGCTTCGTACACAAAGCCGACCCGCAAGTGGACCACACACACGACGGTTCGAATTTCGGTTGAGTCGGCTGGGGCGCTGAACAAATAAATTAAATGATATTTGGGGGTCGGTTTGGAGGCCGACACCCCTTCCAACTTGACGATGGATCCTTATAAATTGGAAGCGCATCACAAGTGGAGAGGCATCAAGTTTTCGGTTGATCATTCATCTAACCATTCGGTCTTTGGCAAATCGGCGAATAGCTCTACACACAACAGCAGTGCGAAGATGTGAAGGCAGAATTCGGGATCGGTTAAAAGACAGTTCGGTTAAGTGATAAGTCGAACGAACAGGGTGTAAACGGAGATACGGACAGCGACAGTAGTTCGGGGCAAGGCAGGGCAGTTCGCCAGTCGAACGAAGGCGCTACCAGAGCACACGAAGGGTTGACGGAATAACGAAGTTTCCTGCGGTAGCTGGGACAGGCCGAGGGTCTGAACAGTCGGTTGGGCTGAACGAATGCCCGAACGGGGGCAGAGGTAAACGATCGAAGGATCGTGCAGGCCGATATATTTGTGTGTCGGTTGTGATGCCCGACGAGGCACACATGTTGTAAACTGTAATTTGACATTAATGTATTGTTAAAACAGTTTTGGGCGCAACTCGGTTGGAGTTGACGACCCGCCCGCTCATACATTGTGTTAAGTGTGTGGATTGTTTATTATTATGGTTTATTACTGAACGAGATTATAATTGTTGTTAATTATACATCTGCTCATCAGTTATAAAGGAAAGAATTAACAGTGGATAATAATATACATAACGCAGTTTAATAAATTGGTGTTGGAAGTCTTAGTGAAGGCGTAGTCCACTTTGCCCGAAACCCAACAAAGGTGGTGCCGCACCCCCTGCGAACGAAAAAAAAGTAGCGGGGGCGTGACAGATGGTATCAGAGCCGGATTGGCCGGCGGAAGCTTGAAGGCGAAATAGAGAATCAGTGGGAGTTGCAGGTGTGTCACGTTCGGGCGGACTTGAACAGAGCCGAACGGACAGGTGACAGGTGCACACAAGTACACGGGAGGTTGAACGAGCGGGGTGTAAGTCGGGTCGAACAAAGGAAAATGACAGAACGCAGGTTCGGGTCAGTAAACCGGGCGGAACGTTGAACAAGGAATCAAACGATACGTAGTTCGGGTTGATTAAACTGTTCGGATAGATGGCATCGAAAATGGAGGGCTATCGAGGTCGTGGAACCATAATAGTTTAGGGCACGAAGGCCCGAGCGTGGATAGAATCGACCGAGCCATACAACAAAATGTCGGTGCGATTTGCGAACGAAACGGGGCTGGTATCTACCATGATAAAAGGGAGAGCAGTCTGTTGGAAAATTGGAGTGGGAGAGTTATTCGGAGTGCGCGTACGAATGAATGGGCTCCAAAGACGACTGGACTTCGTGGTGACAGATATCGGGGACATTGATGTACTGGTTGGGTGAGAAGGACTTCTAGAATTTGACTACGTAATAGATGAAGTTGTAGAACCGAAAGAAGAGGTTACCCTGACCGAAAACACTGGGAGCTTGGCAGCGATGGAAGTCAGGCTTGGGGATATTCGGGAAGAACCCGGACCATGCAGTTCGAAAACAAAGGAGGGTTCTTACATAAAAGAATTGGGTGTCGAGGAAGGAACGACGGAGGCAAGGCTTGAAGATAATCAAGCAGAACCAGGGTCGTGTGACTTATCGGCACGGACGAGAGACGTCGCTCACGGAGAGGGCGCTCATGATACATTGAAATAGAAACTAGAAGACACACAGGTTGGGCAAAAGTCGGATGGCTTGGCATGGTGGGACGGTGATACCCACATGGAAATGCAGGTCCTCACAGGCTATGAAGAGTTGTCAGCTGCAAGAAGAGAGGTCGAAAAACTCTTCCAGGAAAGTTGGACGGAAGGACAAGAGATAAGTGTCAGGTACGCAACTGAAGAGAAGGAAGTTTTTGTGACAAAAGAAGTCATTCAGATGCCAACAGTCGAGAAATACTCGGACTACCGGCACACCTATTTGGATGCAAGCAATCTCGAGGAAAAGCCGCGCATGAAGGTATCAGGTAGACGACCCGCGGGTAGGTCGACAGCCCGAACGAAGGCCGAAGAATCGTTCGACGGTTGGGGCAGAGACAACAGACCATATGATTACAGAGACATAATGACTTTGACGAAACTAGGGACGATGGCATTGTGGATGGCTGTGATGGGAGGTTGCATGATGGACCGAGAAGAAGCAATGTTTGCGAAACTCGGCGAATTTATTCACAACCTTATAACAAGACAGGCAGAGACCCATGACAAAGGGGCGAAGCCGAACACGCGGAGGAAGACTCGGAGTAAGTACCTCCGACTAAGGAAAAATAAGGGTAAGAAGGAGGATGTGTGTAAGAGACCAAGACTCCGAGAAGGAGATTGGGAAACACATCGGAGATTGATAAAGTGGGGATATCTAAACCGATGGGTCGATTTGTTGGATAAAGGAGGGCCACAGGGCTCACCTCCTTTGAAGCTTGCTTAGACAGAACAGGGCCCGGGCTCACCGTTGGCTGCTCAAGGCAGTGAGCCCGTATGGTGATTGGGCAGGTTGGTCCTATAGGCAGCAGAAAAGTGGGGTTCCCACAAGCCTGAGCCGGGGACCGAAACAATAAGTGTTTACTTAACACTTGCACCGAGGTCCACACATGGTGACTTGGAGGTCCGAAACATT
Organism: Pinus taeda; assembly: GCA_000404065.3. NCBI lineage: Eukaryota > Viridiplantae > Streptophyta > Pinopsida > Pinales > Pinaceae > Pinus > Pinus taeda. The sequence continues at coordinate 15,085 of APFE031329313.1, forward strand.
AAGGAGCTTGGTCGATGTCTAATATCCGACTTGATGTAGTATGGGATACATACTCCCGGGAAGTGCACAGGATCACAAAACGGGAGGGCGACTTGGTACGGAAGGCCGAAGAGGGCATGATGGTGTGGAGGTTGTCGGGACGACAACGGAATAAGGTGGGGGAGGATGTAATGACCGGAGGACCGGGCGCTCCGCACGACGACGGGCGACCCGAACGATGGTGGAAACGACCACCCGACCGACATCCGTTTGGAGGCTTGACACGAAAATGGGCATGACCGATGCAACGAAAGTGGCACGAAAGCCCGAACGAGCATGGGCGCACATGCCCGGGTCGTTCAACAGTCCGAACGAGTGGGCGAACGAACGGGTGGCAGACACGACGGGGAACAAACCGGAATGTGGGCGCGCACAACAATGAACGGAAAGACATGATGGGGGACTCGACAGATCGGACGACAGTAATAGCGGACGAACGAGGACACATACGGTTGAGTAGGCGAAGTGTTGGGCAAAGGCTTATACATTTCCTTGCGTGGGCGGCTTCGTACACAAAGCCGACCCGCAAGTGGACCGCACACACGACGGTTCGAATTTCGGTTGAGTCGGCTGGGGCGCTGAACGAATAAATTAAATGATATTTGGGGGTCGGTTTGGAGGCCGACACCCCTTCCAACTTGACGATGGATCCTTATAAATTGGAAGCGCATCACAAGTGGAGAGGCATCAAGTTTTCGGTTGATCATTCATCTAACCATTCGGTCTTTGGCAAATCGGTGAATAGCTCTACACACAACAGCAGTGCGAAGATGTGAAGGCAGAATTCGGGATCGGTTAAAAGACAGTTCGGTTAAGTGATAAGTCGAACGAACAGGGTGTAAATGGAGATACGGACAGCGACGGTAGTTCGGGGCAAGGCAGGGCAGTTCGCCGATCAAACGAAGGCGCTACCAGAGCGCACGAAGGGTCGACGGAATAACGAAGTTTCCTGCGGTAGCTGGGACAGGCCGAGGGTCTGAACAGTCGGTTGGGCTGAACGAATGCCCGAACGGGGGTAGAGGTAAACGATCGAAGGATCGTGCAGGCCGATATATTTGTGTGTTGGTTGTGATGCCCAACGAGGCACACATGTTGTAAACTGTAATTTGACATTAATGTATTGTTAAAACAGTTTTGGGCGCAACTCGGTTGGAGTTGACGACCCGCCCACTCATACATTGTGTTAAGTGTGTGGATTGTTTATTATTATGGTTTATTACTGAACGAGATTATAATTGTTGTTAATTATACATCTGCTCATCAGTTATAAAGGAAAGAATTAACAGTGGATAATAATATACATAACGCAGTTTAATAAATTGGTGTTGGAAGTCTTAGTGAAGGCGTAGTCCACTTTGCCCGAAACCCGGCAAAGGTGGTGCTGCACCCCCTGCGAACGAGAAAAAAGTACCGGGGGCGTGACAAGGAGGGTCGGGCGAGGGTGCACCCGGGCGAACGAGCCCGTGTCAAAAAATGCTAAGTTGTGACCCGAGGTTGGCTTTGTGCATGTTCGTACAACTCGTTTGCCCGGCTCACCCTTGTCCGTTCGTTTGGGTGAGCCATTTGAGGGCGTGCGTGCGAACTCGTTCGGCCGGGTCGTTCGGGTGGGTCATTCGGTCGGGTCGGGTGAGGGCGTCCATGTGAACTCATTTGGGCGGGTCGTGCGAGGGTGTCCATGTGAAGTCGTGCGGGCGGGTCATTCGGGCGGGTCGTTTGGGCGGGTCGGGCGAGGGCGTCCGTGTGAACTTGTTCAGGCGGGTCGGGCGAGGGCGCACTCGGGCGAACGACCCTGTGCCAAAAAATGCTAAGTTGTGACCCGAGGTTGGCTTTGTGCACGTTCGTGCAGCTCGTTTGCCCGACTCTCCCTTGTCCCTTCATTTGGGTGAGTCATTTGAGGGCGTGCGTGCGAACTCGTTCAGGCGGGTCGTTCGGGTGAACTCGTTCAGGAGTGTAACGACCGGAGGACCGGGCGCTCCGCACGACGACGGGCGACCCGAACGATGGTGGAAACGACCATTCGACCGACATCCCTTTGGAGGCTTGACACGAAAATGGGCATGACCGATGCAACGAAATTGGCACGAAAGCCCGAATGAGCCTGGGCGCACATGCCCGGGTCGTTCGACAGTCCAAACGAGTGGGCGAACGAACGGGTGGCAGACACGACGGGGAACAAACCGGAATGTGGGCGCACACAACAATGAACGGAAAGACACGATGGGGGACTCGACAGATCGGATGACAGTAATAGCGGACGAACGAGGACACATACGGTTGAGTAGGCGAAGTGTTGGGCGAAGGCTTATACGTTTCCTTGCGTGGGCGGCTTCGTACACAAAGCCGACCCGCAAGTGGACCACACACACGACGGTTCGAATTTCGGTTGAGTCGGCTGGGGCGCTGAACAAATAAATTAAATGATATTTGGGGGTCGGTTTGGAGGCCGACACCCCTTCCAACTTGACGATGGATCCTTATAAATTGGAAGCGCATCACAAGTGGAGAGGCATCAAGTTTTCGGTTGATCATTCATCTAACCATTCGGTCTTTGGCAAATCGGCGAATAGCTCTACACACAACAGCAGTGCGAAGATGTGAAGGCAGAATTCGGGATCGGTTAAAAGACAGTTCGGTTAAGTGATAAGTCGAACGAACAGGGTGTAAACGGAGATACGGACAGCGACAGTAGTTCGGGGCAAGGCAGGGCAGTTCGCCAGTCGAACGAAGGCGCTACCAGAGCACACGAAGGGTTGACGGAATAACGAAGTTTCCTGCGGTAGCTGGGACAGGCCGAGGGTCTGAACAGTCGGTTGGGCTGAACGAATGCCCGAACGGGGGCAGAGGTAAACGATCGAAGGATCGTGCAGGCCGATATATTTGTGTGTCGGTTGTGATGCCCGACGAGGCACACATGTTGTAAACTGTAATTTGACATTAATGTATTGTTAAAACAGTTTTGGGCGCAACTCGGTTGGAGTTGACGACCCGCCCGCTCATACATTGTGTTAAGTGTGTGGATTGTTTATTATTATGGTTTATTACTGAACGAGATTATAATTGTTGTTAATTATACATCTGCTCATCAGTTATAAAGGAAAGAATTAACAGTGGATAATAATATACATAACGCAGTTTAATAAATTGGTGTTGGAAGTCTTAGTGAAGGCGTAGTCCACTTTGCCCGAAACCCAACAAAGGTGGTGCCGCACCCCCTGCGAACGAAAAAAAAGTAGCGGGGGCGTGACAGATGGTATCAGAGCCGGATTGGCCGGCGGAAGCTTGAAGGCGAAATAGAGAATCAGTGGGAGTTGCAGGTGTGTCACGTTCGGGCGGACTTGAACAGAGCCGAACGGACAGGTGACAGGTGCACACAAGTACACGGGAGGTTGAACGAGCGGGGTGTAAGTCGGGTCGAACAAAGGAAAATGACAGAACGCAGGTTCGGGTCAGTAAACCGGGCGGAACGTTGAACAAGGAATCAAACGATACGTAGTTCGGGTTGATTAAACTGTTCGGATAGATGGCATCGAAAATGGAGGGCTATCGAGGTCGTGGAACCATAATAGTTTAGGGCACGAAGGCCCGAGCGTGGATAGAATCGACCGAGCCATACAACAAAATGTCGGTGCGATTTGCGAACGAAACGGGGCTGGTATCTACCATGATAAAAGGGAGAGCAGTCTGTTGGAAAATTGGAGTGGGAGAGTTATTCGGAGTGCGCGTACGAATGAATGGGCTCCAAAGACGACTGGACTTCGTGGTGACAGATATCGGGGACATTGATGTACTGGTTGGGTGAGAAGGACTTCTAGAATTTGACTACGTAATAGATGAAGTTGTAGAACCGAAAGAAGAGGTTACCCTGACCGAAAACACTGGGAGCTTGGCAGCGATGGAAGTCAGGCTTGGGGATATTCGGGAAGAACCCGGACCATGCAGTTCGAAAACAAAGGAGGGTTCTTACATAAAAGAATTGGGTGTCGAGGAAGGAACGACGGAGGCAAGGCTTGAAGATAATCAAGCAGAACCAGGGTCGTGTGACTTATCGGCACGGACGAGAGACGTCGCTCACGGAGAGGGCGCTCATGATACATTGAAATAGAAACTAGAAGACACACAGGTTGGGCAAAAGTCGGATGGCTTGGCATGGTGGGACGGTGATACCCACATGGAAATGCAGGTCCTCACAGGCTATGAAGAGTTGTCAGCTGCAAGAAGAGAGGTCGAAAAACTCTTCCAGGAAAGTTGGACGGAAGGACAAGAGATAAGTGTCAGGTACGCAACTGAAGAGAAGGAAGTTTTTGTGACAAAAGAAGTCATTCAGATGCCAACAGTCGAGAAATACTCGGACTACCGGCACACCTATTTGGATGCAAGCAATCTCGAGGAAAAGCCGCGCATGAAGGTATCAGGTAGACGACCCGCGGGTAGGTCGACAGCCCGAACGAAGGCCGAAGAATCGTTCGACGGTTGGGGCAGAGACAACAGACCATATGATTACAGAGACATAATGACTTTGACGAAACTAGGGACGATGGCATTGTGGATGGCTGTGATGGGAGGTTGCATGATGGACCGAGAAGAAGCAATGTTTGCGAAACTCGGCGAATTTATTCACAACCTTATAACAAGACAGGCAGAGACCCATGACAAAGGGGCGAAGCCGAACACGCGGAGGAAGACTCGGAGTAAGTACCTCCGACTAAGGAAAAATAAGGGTAAGAAGGAGGATGTGTGTAAGAGACCAAGACTCCGAGAAGGAGATTGGGAAACACATCGGAGATTGATAAAGTGGGGATATCTAAACCGATGGGTCGATTTGTTGGATAAAGGAGGGCCACAGGGCTCACCTCCTTTGAAGCTTGCTTAGACAGAACAGGGCCCGGGCTCACCGTTGGCTGCTCAAGGCAGTGAGCCCGTATGGTGATTGGGCAGGTTGGTCCTATAGGCAGCAGAAAAGTGGGGTTCCCACAAGCCTGAGCCGGGGACCGAAACAATAAGTGTTTACTTAACACTTGCACCGAGGTCCACACATGGTGACTTGGAGGTCCGAAACATTAAGGAGCTTGGTCGATGTCTAATATCCGACTTGATGTAGTATGGGATACATACTCCCGGGAAGTGCACAGGATCACAAAACGGGAGGGCGACTTGGTACGGAAGGCCGAAGAGGGCATGATGGTGTGGAGGTTGTCGGGACGACAACGGAATAAGGTGGGGGAGGATGTAATGACCGGAGGACCGGGCGCTCCGCACGACGACGGGCGACCCGAACGATGGTGGAAACGACCACCCGACCGACATCCGTTTGGAGGCTTGACACGAAAATGGGCATGACCGATGCAACGAAAGTGGCACGAAAGCCCGAACGAGCATGGGCGCACATGCCCGGGTCGTTCAACAGTCCGAACGAGTGGGCGAACGAACGGGTGGCAGACACGACGGGGAACAAACCGGAATGTGGGCGCGCACAACAATGAACGGAAAGACATGATGGGGGACTCGACAGATCGGACGACAGTAATAGCGGACGAACGAGGACACATACGGTTGAGTAGGCGAAGTGTTGGGCAAAGGCTTATACATTTCCTTGCGTGGGCGGCTTCGTACACAAAGCCGACCCGCAAGTGGACCGCACACACGACGGTTCGAATTTCGGTTGAGTCGGCTGGGGCGCTGAACGAATAAATTAAATGATATTTGGGGGTCGGTTTGGAGGCCGACACCCCTTCCAACTTGACGATGGATCCTTATAAATTGGAAGCGCATCACAAGTGGAGAGGCATCAAGTTTTCGGTTGATCATTCATCTAACCATTCGGTCTTTGGCAAATCGGTGAATAGCTCTACACACAACAGCAGTGCGAAGATGTGAAGGCAGAATTCGGGATCGGTTAAAAGACAGTTCGGTTAAGTGATAAGTCGAACGAACAGGGTGTAAATGGAGATACGGACAGCGACGGTAGTTCGGGGCAAGGCAGGGCAGTTCGCCGATCAAACGAAGGCGCTACCAGAGCGCACGAAGGGTCGACGGAATAACGAAGTTTCCTGCGGTAGCTGGGACAGGCCGAGGGTCTGAACAGTCGGTTGGGCTGAACGAATGCCCGAACGGGGGTAGAGGTAAACGATCGAAGGATCGTGCAGGCCGATATATTTGTGTGTTGGTTGTGATGCCCAACGAGGCACACATGTTGTAAACTGTAATTTGACATTAATGTATTGTTAAAACAGTTTTGGGCGCAACTCGGTTGGAGTTGACGACCCGCCCACTCATACATTGTGTTAAGTGTGTGGATTGTTTATTATTATGGTTTATTACTGAACGAGATTATAATTGTTGTTAATTATACATCTGCTCATCAGTTATAAAGGAAAGAATTAACAGTGGATAATAATATACATAACGCAGTTTAATAAATTGGTGTTGGAAGTCTTAGTGAAGGCGTAGTCCACTTTGCCCGAAACCCGGCAAAGGTGGTGCTGCACCCCCTGCGAACGAGAAAAAAGTACCGGGGGCGTGACAAGGAGGGTCGGGCGAGGGTGCACCCGGGCGAACGAGCCCGTGTCAAAAAATGCTAAGTTGTGACCCGAGGTTGGCTTTGTGCATGTTCGTACAACTCGTTTGCCCGGCTCACCCTTGTCCGTTCGTTTGGGTGAGCCATTTGAGGGCGTGCGTGCGAACTCGTTCGGCCGGGTCGTTCGGGTGGGTCATTCGGTCGGGTCGGGTGAGGGCGTCCATGTGAACTCATTTGGGCGGGTCGTGCGAGGGTGTCCATGTGAAGTCGTGCGGGCGGGTCATTCGGGCGGGTCGTTTGGGCGGGTCGGGCGAGGGCGTCCGTGTGAACTTGTTCAGGCGGGTCGGGCGAGGGCGCACTCGGGCGAACGACCCTGTGCCAAAAAATGCTAAGTTGTGACCCGAGGTTGGCTTTGTGCACGTTCGTGCAGCTCGTTTGCCCGACTCTCCCTTGCCTTCATTTGGGTGAGTCATTTGAGGGCGTGCGTGCGAACTC
>APFE031329323.1:0-27165 GCA_000404065.3 Pinus taeda
CCAATCAATACAGGACCAATGGAGGTCAATCCAGGCAATCTATGAGCAGGTTGAACTAATAGGCATGGCTCATGTGGAAATACAAAGAGCCAGAACAGCACTGGGAATAATGCGCGAGCAGGCCAATAAAATGTACATTTCCTCAATAACCGCACTAGGGAGGAACTGGCAGCTCTGGAGATAAACAACAGAACAGACACCATCCTGACAGCTAAGAAAGTGCTGACCTTGAGAAACTTCACTCAAAATCTGGAGAGAAAATGTCAGGAAATGAAAGAAGAAATTGATGAATTCAGGGCAAAAATGACAATATTACAGGATAAAGGACTGCCAAGCCTAGTGACTGGCACAAGATAGCTGCTGTCATATAATCAATATATGACAAGGATCAACAATTATGTTGAAAATCAAATAACAGCATCCAACAGCTCCACAGAAGAAGCAGGGCCTCCCTCTGGGCAGTCTCTGTATGACAAGTTAGAAAATCTATTTTTTATTGAGCATGAGATAAATCATCTGTTTGAGGTGCCTCCAAACTTCTATAGATATACAGAAGCAGATGAAACACTGGTAAAAATAAGAAGGCATCAGCTACCTCCAGCTGATTGGTGGCAAGCAATGCTGGAAATTATGCCCAGATAATGCCAGTATGTTATTCCTTGTTGTGAAAAATCAAGTCTCGGTCACAGCACAGGTTAGCAGACAGATCAACACGCAGGTATCACAGGGAGCACCTGTACAGTGACTCACCAAAGCACTCAGGTAGTAGGTTCGATTAATGCAGAATTAAAGGCACAACTACAACCAACTTTCCAGAGCCATAAAGTCAAAAGTTGTCTGACAGAAAGATAGCTACCATCTCAGCATTAAATGTTGTAGTTGTTTTCTTCATTTACTTTTTGTAAGAGAGTTGGTGGTGCAATTTATTGCACAATAACTCACTATTGAGATATTTTGTATCCTATTTTGTATATATATCCCCTCAGAGAACGTATTGAGGGTCGGTTGTAGTGAAAAATCTTTCTGAAGAGCTCTATTGTATACTTGAGACATTTTGATAATACAAATTGCTGGTGGAGTTCCTGGTTCATATACTATCTGAAGGTGGAAATGAATGGCTCTGTTGTGCTACAGAATTCCTGTGTCATTTGCTGGAACAATAAGTTATTCTGAACCGTGTATGTGCTTTTCGGTGTATTCCATAATTCATATGTTTTCATGATCATAGTAAATAGAGAAAAAGAATAGCCTAGGATTTGTTTGAACACCCTATGCTCAATATCTATTTCTAAATATGTTTTCTTCTAGATTAGTCATGGATATGAATTCTTAATTGCTCATGTCAAAACTAATTCTATCATTGTGAATATTGTTTAAGAATTCTTAACTGCTCTTAAGCAATACTTTCATTTTTCCTTTGTTAGCATAGTGAAAGATTCTTAATTGCATTTCACTCACTAATTCCATAACTTCATTTCATAAATCTAAGAAATTGTTCCACAAATGCCTATCTAGCTCTGTAGCAACACTCTGCCTTCATAAACATTCTTCAGCAGCACACTACCTGAACTCCATTGCCCAATGGACCAAACTGTTATGTAATCTATACCTCGGCTCTGTTTGAATTCACCAACCCACCAAACTCAAACAAAACAGCACACCATAACTAGCCTAAAATCATCCACCAACAAAGCTAAATTATAAAGAGAGAGCCCTCTTTGGTTACAGGTAGGCTAGGACCTATAGCTAAAACATTGGTCAATGCTTACCGCGGCCGTATTCCCTTTAGGAAGCAGGGAACGACCTGAGTGTTAACACATCCCTTGTTGTCTGGTAAGCTATCCCTCTTGGTAGTAGTTTGCCTGGAACATAATATGGGAGGACATGTGGAGTTCCAATGCTCCCAAAAACTCTGATATAAGTGAATGTTTCTTCATGAAACCATATTGCGATTGGAAAGATGTGGGGGCTGTTTGATCAAAAATGGTTTTATAAATGGGTAGAATAATACCTTGGAAAATTATGTAAAAATGGGAACTGAACTAGGATTCCCACAATATTTTATGATACACATGGATGGGGAGAGGGTTATGTGTACTCCACTTCCAACCCATGTTTGGAATCATGTGCAGAAAAAAATGGTGTCCATTACATAAGCACTCATATAAAAATGGGGAATAGTCCTTAATGAGATATTTCTCTTTTTCCTATATTCCTTAATAGCTGTGGCTAAATTATCTGACAAAATATGACTCCAATTCATAATCATTGTGTTAACAACTGCATCAATCAATGGAATACATTCTATTGAAAATTCGGTACTATCAACCTTCCCAAATAGTCTACACACCATCGCAGCTACGAAATTATGTGGAGTTGAGAGGGATGAAATTAGGTACATATGGATTTCTCCCATTTGAATGTGCTTGAGCTTGACCTCAAGTTATGTGTAACATCCAATGGGTACTCGTTCTCTTTGGAAAAATGTTCAAGGAAATCCCTATCATAGAGCTTTTGAGGCTATGGTAGATGGTACATATGGCACAAATTTTCTAGTGTGAAAGACCCCATGGCCTCATGTCTTGAATTTCTAGAAGTTCTATCTAAAATATTAACATTATCAATCACCCATTTCACCATGTCTATTTATGGTAATATCTTGGGCCTTGCAGCTATTCTGTGTAGAAATGAACATGCTGCCTCAAAGTAGGAAGCATCATATGATACTTCAACATCTGCTATTACCTTAGTTTCTAGTGGTCTTGATTTCTCTTCCTCCAGTAAGTTATACATGGCTTCCCACCATGTGGTTCCTCCATCTTTGTTACAGGTGGTATTAAAGAAGAGTGGGGTCATGTATGATTTCTCAGACATAGTAGCTTTTCCTTTCTTTGCCATCTTTTCAAATGTTGTTTCCTTCAAAGGTTCCCTGAAAGTGAGCAATGGAGATAATCGGATAAACACACAGAGCGAAAATGACAGTGAAAACGAAATGATATAGTTAATTCTGAAAGATGACAAGGAAGAAGCCTTTATTTAAAAATACAGATGAAAGATATCAAATCTCATTGAGCCATTTTAAACATAAATGCCATTAAAACGCGTTAATTAGGCACTAAGGTCTTTTCATTATTTCCTTTATGACCCATTTAAACCATCGCATCACAAATTTGTAAGTGGTACTTCAAGTTGATACGTTAAAGCATGTGATGCCAATTATGTGATTGTGATTAATGGTAATTATCATAATATCGCAAATCACAACATCGCAATATTGGTTATGTATTATTTTGAAGTTATTTAGTATTTTGTGATATGCGATGTGAGTGGCATACCTTTTGTCCTTTTGAGTGCATTTCATTTGAATGAATAATTATTGCATAAAGTAGTTGTTTACTATGCCTCAGGCTCGGTCTAAGTTATGACAATTTTCACATAATTCCATCAAGTCTGGGTCACATCACTTTTCACAACTTTTCATGGTTCACAAGTGTGGCCATTACGAAAAAACCGTGATGCGATGAGCATTTGACTTGTTATGTCACAATATCACAAATCGTGTATCCTAAAGGTTTTTCTTGTTTTTTTTTTTATGAATGTAACTATGTGATTGCGACAGGTACTTTATTTTGTAAGAAATTCTTTAAGCAATAGTTTTAATGAGAATTTTAATGATACCATAAGTCTACTACAGTGGTCCTTTTATTGCAATTCAAGTATTTCATTTTTCCATTAACCTTTTTTATGCAAGGTCTAGCAATTTGCGATTAAATGAGAATGCCTAGTCACAAAGGGATTTTGGTTTGATATCTTGATTTTATTCAAAATTTATTTCTAATTGTTTAAAAAGAAGGAAGCTCTCATTTGCTAAGTTTTTTGAAATTTTTTAAAGGGTCCCCATTTATTAATAGAATATTAACTATTAAATCAATAAATAGGGGGGTTGTTGAACAATACAATAGGAGTAGAACTTCCACCTTCTCAATTTCCTATGTTTTTTCCAACTAGATTTTTTTTGTGGAGTGCATCAGACAAAGTATTAATCTATACTTGGTGCATTTCGTTTCAAGGAATCAAGAAGTGGCCTTAAATATAAAGCAATAAGTGTCCATTTTATACTTAACACCAGGAAATCCTTTAAAATAGTAGATAAAATGTTTGCTACAATGGGTTTCTAAAAGTGTAAGGTTTGGGCCTTTGATCCTCACTAAATAATTTCTAATAAGAGAATAAAATACCTTGGAGGACCCTATCAACATCAAAATGAACCAGAGATTAAAATTTTGGATAACGAGGACACATGGGAAGAAGAGGAAGACATATTGGGAAAAAAATCTATTGAAGTTGGAATTGAAAAAGAAGATACAACCCTTGATACTCCTCTTCCTAAAGAAAAGGACAACAAAAGAACTAGATCATAAAATTTAGAAAATGAAACAAAAACTCAATCTACAAAAGGATCCAAGACTAAAGAAATAAATGCATTAATAGAATCAACAGAAACTTTTAATCAACGAGAAAAATAGGTCATTCCTAAATAGCTCGGTTTTCAATTCAAATTTTTGAATCCTGAAGCACTTTCTTCTTCAGTGGCATATTTGGGAAAAGGACTCGCTAAACCTAAATCCCAAGTAGCAGAAAAAATTCATTCTCATTTTTTGAATATAAAGGATATAAGTATGGATGTAAATGCAAGTCTATCCAATCATATCTGGGCATAAAAAATATCTCCAACTCAAACTATGCTGCTTTCTATAATGGACTTTGAGAAAAATCAACTAAGATTAGCTCTTATTTAGCCATAGTCTCAAATTGTGTAGACAACTCTAGATTTCCAAGACATGAATATGTCCATGAATCTAAAGGATATTAATATTCTGGTTAAGATTGATTTACACAAGAGAGATACTAAGATGATATACAATATTGATTTAGCTACTATAGATTTGGAAAAAAAAATAAAGCTAAGTTGTTGATGGAAAAGTCACAAATCAGTTGAAGAAAGATAGTTTTTCTTCCAGGGAAAACATATGAGCATAGAAGAATTGCAAGGGTGGATCATCAAATTGGGAGTAGATCCCAGAGATGTAGAGTTGGTTAAATCTCTTATACAATCAATGGAAGTAGAAATCCAAGCTTTGAAGAAAATATTAAAGGTGCATAATACAGAGCATGTCCAAACTCCTAAGTTGGTCCAAGTTGAGGCATAAAAGGAATTTCTACTATCAATTATAATACAAAAGGAATAGAGGAATTCAATAACTCTAGGAACATATTATAAAATTGACATAGCTGAATCTAAGTCAGATATTTTCTATTTCATCATATTTATCTACTAATCAATCTCCTAAGTAACCATATTATAACAACCTCAAGTTATATTTCCTAACTTGTGGTTAATTATTCATTGGATATGGAAATTAGCATTGGCATTAAAAAAATACAAAGGGAAACAAATGGAAATTAATTCAAATAAATAAACATGGAAAATAGGAGAAAACAAAGATGAAGAGACAAGAATATGCATGCCAGGAAAATTAGAGAGAAAATAAAGGAAAATGAAAGAAAAGAGGAAAGGGAAAGTAAGATACACTACACATCAATGACAAAAAGGGATATGAGAAACAATTGGAAACTTTTGAGGCAGTGGAAAGTTGTCATTCTGACAAGCTCTGTTGAGATTGTGAAAGTCTATACAAATTCGAATATCACCATTCTTTTTCTTGATTGGAACTAGGTTAGAAACCCACATTGAATGTCTGACATGAAAAATTATTTTGGTTTTAAGAAGTTTATTTAATTCAAATTCTATTTGACTTTCCAAATTCGGATGAATTTTTCTCAACTTATGTTGTACAGGCTTTTCGTCGGATATCATAGGAATGGTATGTTGAATGATGGAAGTATCACATGTCTTAGGATCATCATAATTCCAAGAAAAAACATTTTTATATCTTCTCAACAATTGAATCAAGGCTAATCTTTCATCAGGTGTAAGACCAAAACCTAGATTAATATTTTTAGGTTTAAGATCAATTCTAAGATTAACTAATTCAAACCTCAATGTTGAACTTTGAAACTTTCAGTTAATTGGTTTCTTGAATCTATCCTTAAGATCGTACAAATATTCTAGCTTAACTATTGATTTACGTATGGGATTTACACTTATCGTTTGTTTGAGCTAGCTATCATATTAATATTCATCTATCATCTGGTCATCATATGGATCTTTCAATATTAAAAAGTTTAGGATATCTAGGTCATCATTAGAAACTCTCCAATTGGTGATATTATCAGGAATAGAAGGTATAAAAATTAATTCTATAGAAAATCGATCAGGACTATAATCTGCTGGTGGTATAGGTTTAGATGCAATGTTAGCCAAAATATTGGCACTTGTGTTTTGAAGTCTTGGAATTGGAGAAATGTTAAATGCTAGGAAATGTGAGGTGAGATCTTGGGCTAATGATTGATAATGTTTTAAATGTCTAGAAAGACAATGAATAGTATTCCTTACCTGTTTGATTACATTTTATGAATCTCCAAAGACCTGAATATATTTGATATCAAGGCCTATGCATTTATAAAAACCTTGAACTAATGCCTCATACTCAGCAGTGTTATTTGTGCATTCAAATTCAAGTCTGCATGCCAACATAGTTTTCTATCCTTCAGGGCTAACTAATATGAAACCTGCCCCAACTCCATCATTAGATTTAGATCCATCAAAAAACAATTTCCAAAATAAATAATTGATTATAGGTTTATCTATAAAATTGATACATTTAGAAGAATTTTTTTGTGAATAATTTTCAATCTGTGATGTAATAGAATTTTCCAAAAATGGTGCAGCGTCTACATTAAAATTGCCCAAAAATGATTCAACTGAATAATTTCGAATGATATTATTATTGTATGTGACAAGCTCATTTTCTCCTTCCATTTCAATCATGATATACTTTAAATGTTTCTCACAGTCGACCGTCATTTGATTTGGGGTACCATTGTAAGGAAGGCACATATGATACTAGTCTGTTGAGAAATAACCATGAAGCTTTTTGAACCAATCTCTACTGAGGATTAAGCCATATAATTTAGGTATATCAATGAAAAGAACATCAATCACTTGATATACTTTCAGGTTTGATGAGAGTCTAATGGTAACCACATTAATTTCTCCTATGACTTCAACTTGTGTTCAATCTAGATGTAAAATGAAAACAATAGATTTCCGGGGTGTGACATTCAATTTTACACAAACTGTTTTTGGAAAAATGTTGGATGAGGCTCTAGAATCAAATAAAAAATTGTGCAAATTATTATTAAAGACTTCAAAATTCAAAAGAAAGGGAGGATTATGGGATTTAGATCTACCACCAATTAAAGAAACATCAGTCGAACTCATTTTATCAGATGAATTACTAGGAGGCCTACCCATTTCTTGAGTAGTTGTTGATGGTCCTGGACCCGCCAACATTTCGGGGATCACTCCGGTATGAAGTCCCAAGTAGACCTCACACCATTTGGTGTGGGAATCCCATCCGATACATCTAGTTTCCATTGTCTTAAGGATTTGCCTCAACTCTTGCTTGTCAGCATAAGGGAGTGGTTTGCTTTGTCTTCGAGAAGTGGTGTTTGCATGCTTGGTGATTGCTAGTGTAATTGTGTCAATGGTTCTTTCACTATAGAGGGAAAGGGTGGGAGTGAGTCCCAAGTTGGCTGGAATGAAGTCCCAACTTGGCTAGGAACACACAACACAACAGGACATGCACAACTTCTGAAGGAGCAGTCCACACAGATGCGACAGTCACAATACACAAGGTAAGATAACACATACAACACTCAGTGGGTGAGTTTGCACGAGTGTAACGATTGTTACAACAATTTTTATGTGAAAGGTTTGTCTACTCTTTAGGGGGGTAGCCACCACGGGTGAGACAACATTAATATGAAATACAACACATTTTCATTAACATATTTTGTATTAAAACAAGTGAAATAAGTTCAAGTTTTCAACACAAGTTAAAGAAACATGCATTACAAGTGTTCGAGTTTAGTCTTACAATAGTTACAATCCATGTGAGCAAACGTGTTGGCCTGCTAGTAGGCTTCCGAATTAAGATAGATTTCCAAGACACATTGTTACACCATACATCCCTAACCTTGAGTGCGGGGTGTTAAAGCCACTACTTACTCCTCAAAGAAAATATTATAGACTCTCTTGGATATGTGGGAGGATGTGAGGTGAAAAGTCCTTTCATGTACAAATGAGGGGGTATTTATAGCCAAGGGTGAAACTAACCCTTGTGGTTTTTCAACTATCCTCATGACTGTTTGACTTCCATGAATTTTCGACTTTACATGACCTTTTGTACAATAAGTGGATCTCTTGGACTTCCAGATTACATTACATTCATTTGACAACATGGCCCATAGTGGAGATGTGGAAAACATGACTCGACATGACAGTGCTAGTACATTCGTGCTACTGCTGGAGTGCATGTCGAGCAACAGTGCTATTGGGTGATGGATGTCTTCATGATGCGCCACAGCTTCACATCTTCATGAAAAAGTGCGTGGATTCTTCCATGGTCATTGGCTCGATTGATGTTGGTTTGGAACTTTGCTCCTTTCTTATATGTTGGAAGGCTTGACAGGCTCATCTGTTCACGAAAGTTGCATGTTGATTCGTTCGTCCGTCCATGAGAACATTTTGCATGTTTTCTCTTTTGTCCATCCGCAAACACATATTTGCATATCATCCATTTGCGAGCACATATATTTGCATGCATTGTTTGTTAATCCGTTGGTGAACCTATCCTTTTGTATGTGCTCCCTTCATTCATCCCATTCGTCAACATGCCATTTTTGTTGGTGTACCTGTACCTGTAGTCACTCATGATGAGATGACACCAAATCCAAAAACCTCCTTTTCTACCATGACACATGATCATTTCGGATGCAAGTGACTGGGAGAGGCAGCAAGGTTGCGAGGCAGGATGATGGCTTCAGGTACTGCTGATGAAAACTGTGCAAGAGTCACTAGGTGATGAATATGGGAAAACTGAGTTGGCAGTGACTATTCACGAGGTCAGGCTCAACTGGAAGGAAAAACTGCACAAATTTTGGGAGTGACAGTCTGAACTGCAAGAAGGTAAGGCAAACAAAATCTCCACGTTTTTTGGAATAAGCGGGTAGCAAGGGTTTGAGAGAAAAACTTGCACAATTTGCTAGAGGAACAGGCTGGGATGCATGGAGGATCAATAGGTAGAAATTGCACATTTTTTTGGAGGAACTCACCAGGATCCTACCAGCCAAAACTGTACAATTCCTGGAGGGAACTGGCAGCTGGCTGCTTGGTCACTAGTAGCATAAATTGCACAATTCCCAAGGGGAACTGGGAGTCAACTACCGGGAGCTTGGTAAGCAGAAACTACACAATTCTTGGAGGGAATTGTCAGTTTGATGTTGGGAGTTGCTGGCGAGAGAAACTATACTGAGGATGGGAGGCTAGCTTGTTGATCATCACTATGCAATTTCTGAGCTCAGACGACTACTAGGAAATAGAAGGCATGATTATGAAAATTGTGCAGCTTTTTGGATGAGTAGCCAGTCGACTGTTGCAAGGACCGACTAGGAAAATCGTACAAGTTTTTGACGGAGATAGGGATGGTCACTAGTTTCTATCCAACCTATCTGCACAATTTCTTCAGTCAGTAGAACGGGCAAGGTCAGTGGCCTCTATGAAATTTTTTAGGGTAGTCAGTCCTGGGGTGGCTGCTGGGTCTAACTCTCTAGTTGGCCAGCATGAAGGTTGAGTGAATTTCTTGCAAGAAACACAAATTGAAAAGACTTGCTTGGTCCTTCTGCACTATTCTAGGTGACAGTTGATCGAGTCGATAGAGGGGTGATGGTCTAGCTATCTGTTCATCAGAAATCTAGCAAAATGAGTAAATGCGTGTGCGAGTGAAAGATACAAATGTGATCTTACGAACACACACCCTCATGACTTGACGACGAAATGACTCAAACCAATCAGACCCACATGTTCAACATGACTAACCAATGGTGCAAGTGACAAGCATGAAACTCATGATTCATCGTTGATAGATCATGATGGCACTTGCGCGATAGTGAAAGTGACTCCATGTGTGGTGCAACAGATGTTTTCATAGTGAACATAACATGTACACACGAAGTTAATACCTTGAGTATGACCAAAACATGGTCACAAGCAAGACATTGACATCAAATGCAAAAGCTTGGGTGGAATGAAAAAGCAAGGTGGGTTTGAAGGCTCACATGAGCTCACAGAGTGAACCCAAGTGTACGCAACCATCAAGTGAAACTCTCAAGGGAGGCTCCGAATTTAGGTGTAGGCCAAAATTTTGGAGGGTGGTTGTAGCCGCTACAACACTTGGCAACACACTTGTAGAACTCTAGCTTCTCTGTTTTGGTTCATTGATAGCACAGGGCCTTGGTATTTCGGGGATTATTGAAATGTTGTGCGGGTCGCTTAAGATTCCCCACTTACCCCATGGACACATGTGGTTCACCTTTTTCCAACTCAGTCAAACACAATCAAAATTTCAGCTTGATCACAGTGTTTCGAATCTCAGAAGGGTAGCTTAGCTCACGAGTTGAATATTTTTCAGAGTATAAGTTTTCATCTCTGGTGTTTCTCCGCTACCAGCAGGCCTAGACAATACCACGATAGACTCACGTAGGAACACACACATTACTCCACTGCTAGCGAGCCTGGTCAGTACTTCGGTGGAGTTGCATGCTTAACCTCACTACACAGAAAGCCTTTCTCTTCTTTTTCCCTTGTATTTTCAAGAAGACTATGCATAGGCACTTATTTATTTTTAGGGTGGAAGAGGGATCCTAACCTATTGAGAGAAGAAGAGGTTGTTCCTTTAGAGAATCATGTAATACCTCTAACACAGGTTTGCTCATTTAGATTTCCCCTTCTTTGATTCTACTAGTTGGATGAGCTTGAACACACAGAGCAGAAAGTTGAGTACAAGCATGGGGCTTCCCAATGTGGACATAGGTTCATGGTTGGACCAAAAATTCCCTTTCATACGGTTTGTATTTTCTGTCAAGACTTCATTGGTCGAAGGTTATAACCAAGCACAAAGAAGATAGACACAAGTCTGGGCAAGTGCTACAGTGTCACAAGTCTCTTCAAGTTTCAACCACATAATCTATTCAAAATCCAAAACGTAGTGGTTGGCAGCGCTTATTTTCGGAAGAAAAAATAGAAATATATCAAAAAAATCAAACAAGCATAAAAAAAAAATAGTAAGCAGAAGGACAAAGTAAAAACAAAGATAGTAATAAAAGCAAACGAAATGAAAACAACAAGCAACAAGTAGACTATACACATGGCACGGGCGCAGCCCGGCGTACTAGGAGTGATACTTGAGATCTTGGGCATTGACAAGAAGGTTGTCAATCCTCTCGTCAAGTGATGACAGATGGTATGTGTGCAGGCCAAGCTTCTCATGGACCTATAGAAGACCATCAGGTTTTGTTACTGGAATCTGGTGGTATCACAAAAGACCTTTAGGTGAAGATGATACTGCTGCTTCAGACACTACGTGCAATGTAAGCTCTAATGATGTCACAGGGTAGTTTTTTTATTCCGGCAGTGGTTCAAGTTTATGCAATCGATGGATAAGCAAATTTCCCCAGATTCCTTACGTGCAAAACTTAAATTAGAAACCCATGTATGGTGACAAACTTTGTAAGTAACATGAACATCCAACAACTTAGTCAATTCTTTCTGTATAAGGATTTCAAACAACATATGTGTTTTACGTGACTTTTTCTATAATGATTTGGGCCCTCGTTTACTTGGAATCCCGTGTTGGGTTATTCGCATGTCCTATGTACTCAAGTTTTCATCTACCCACGTGGACACATCCCAGTACTATTTGATCAGGCATTCAAAAGTTGACCACTGTTGGGATGTGCAATTTGTATCGAGACTAACTATCTTTATATCATGATTGGTCCCCAGGTTGCTTTGTTCACTCATAATGGTGGGATGTGTGTTCTTCTATTTCCTGGCCCTTGACTAAAGTTATGTAAATCATAGAGTTTGTTTAGAGGAACCAACCCCTTGAGGACATGGTTGCCTTTTTGGCCCTTAGCTATAGTTTTCAAAAGCTGCTCATCCTTACCTTAATCAATTATGTCCTTGAAAGTATCAACACCATTCACAGAGTGTATTATCACTTTAAGTGTGCTTTCATTGGGGTTGGTGGTCCTTTGTCAGCCCAACACGAGTTTTGGGTTGTGTTATATTCTTTCCACGACTAACCTACGTAGTGAACCGGGGGGTTAGAGGGGGGGCGGAGCCCCCCCTTCATTGCGCTGATTACGCAGCGGGGGGCTCACAGGGGGGGCAGCAGCCCCCCCTATCCGGGGGGTTTGAGGGGGGTGGGTAGCCCCCCTCTACGGGGTTCGGGGCAGCACCCCGAGAAATTTTTTTTTGGACCCTATATTAGGTTGGGCGAACCGACCTATGGTTTTTCGGTCCACGGTTTTGGACGTGATGGTTTTCGGTCGATGGTATTGGATGCTGCGGCATGTATAAATATGTATTGTAACATTGAAAGGAATATAATGAAAAATCAAGCTGGTAGTCTCGGTTTTGAGATCCAGTGGGAAATCTCTGTGTATATGTGTTTTATGTGTTATGCTCTCGCATTTTATTTTTCCTGTGATTTAGAATTCGTATGCAGGTAATTTCTGTTTGGGGTTAAAACCTACATTGCACACCAATACTACTGGAGCAGAGAAAGAACTTTGACTAGGTTGAATTATACTAGCCTCTAACATTTCTGCAACCATGCGTTCAATTTCACCCTTTTGGGCATAAGGATATCTGTAAGGCCTGATGTTTAGAGGAACACTTCTTGGAATCAAATGAATAGCATGATCATGATCGCGAATAGGTGGGAGGCCTTTGGGAGTCTCAAATATCCTAGAATGATTGTCCAAGGCTTTTTGGAGATCTGGAGAAATAGATGATTCCAATGTGGGAACCTCTAGCAAACATAATTATGCAATTACGCCTCATTGTTCTTTCTTTAGAAGCTTTGTGATGTCGTTAGAGTTGATTATCTTTCCCAATTTCCTTATGATACACCTTAATTCAACTTCCTTTCCTTCCAAAATAAATTTCAAGAAAATTTCTTAAAAATCAAAAGTTATTATACCCAAAGATTGTAACCATTGGACTCCAAGTACAACATCAACACCACCCATTGGAATGGAAAGCATTGGACTATTCAACACATATTCTCCCATGGATAGCTTGATATTATGGAACTTTCTAGAGCAATTTATGGCTTCTCCATTTGCAACCATCACTTGACACTCTCGTGTTGGATATAGGAAGCAATTCAATTCCTTGGCTATCTTTCAATGAATAAAATTTTGGGTACTATCCGAATCAATCAACACTATTAAATTTTTCTTCTTGGTATGTCCTTCTATCTTGATAGTTTTAGGAATGGTAATTCTGGCCAATGCATTACACGATATGATTGGATTCATTTATTATATCTCTAGGGTTTGTTCCTAGTGTGTATCCTCTTCTTTTGATGTTTCTTGTTCCTTTTCTTCCTCCTCTTCACAATCTATGTAAAATAATTTCTTCTTAGCACACTTATAACTTTTAGTGTATTTTCTATCACAACTGTAACAAAGCCCGTTTGCTCTTTTTTCTTCCAATTGTTGTGGTGTCAACCTTGTAGGTTGTGGAAGGTTAGGGACAACAACACTTCCATCTTTATAGTTGTGAGTGGTAGCATTCCTTGTTGCCATAATTTTGCTTTCAATTTTTCTTGCCAACCTAAATTCCTTCACCAATGAATCAGATTCTCAAAGGTGAACCTCATGTTGGATGTTAACCTTTAAAGTCCCTATGAACACATCAATCCTATGCTCCTCTAGAGTATCTTTTACCCTTATATTCAATTTTTGGAAGTCCTCAATGCGCTCCACCATTGAACCCTTTTGTTTGAGATTTATCAATTAGCTAAAAAAGGTGTTGCTTTTTGTATCATCATAATGTGCTACCATTTCTTCCATAAAAAGTTCCCAAGTGACAATTTGTTTACGAGAGCAAAGCCATCAATACCATACAAACTGATTGGGTTCCAAATATAAAGTTGCAATGCGTACTTTTTGTGTGCTTTGCACATTATGGAGATCGAATATTGCTCCATCTATAGTATCCTTGTTATAGGATCCTTACCATCAAAATTCCTCATATCGATCTTTGGAACATGGTGGGTCTTCAATCCAACTTTAGAGTCTATCAAATCATGACTAACATTTCTTTAGTTCTCATCACGTGTTTCTTTTACTACACTTTCACCATTAGTAAGCATTTTGTAGAAAGCTTGTCAAATATATCTTCAAATCTTCCATGTTGCCTTTAATTTTTGCTTCTATACCATCCATCTTAGCTTCCATGCCATCCATCTTAGCTTTTATTCCATTCTTTAAACCATCCATATTAGCTTCCATACCTTTATTTAAACCATCCATCTTAGTTTCCATTCCATTATTTAAACCACCCATCTTAGCTTCCATGCCTTTCTTTAAACTATCCATCTTAACTTCTCTTACTTTTTGTGAGAGTGAATTTTGTTGCACTTGGTCTCGTAATTTTGATATATCATGTTGCATTTCATCATCTTCTTCATGAGTCATGCTAGAGCTTTCAAGTTGCTTACTAGGTGTTTCCATTTTCTTTCTTCGGGGCATAAATTAATGATAATAATGCTTCACTATGCCCTTTGAGTTCCTTCAAACTAGTTTTTTAGACCAAACTTATGCAAAATAAAATAAAAAACTACACACTTTTTTTCACCTTGTAGGAGCTCGATATTGAATCTTTTGTATCTTTGTAATTTTAGGTCTCCAAGGTTTGAAATTGCAGCCTACAGTATCTCTCTAATTCATCTTTCCAACCCCGCAAGTATGATCAAGATTGGATTCTCCAAAGAAGAGTTATGTCAAATCTCCCGCGATGACCTGATTATAGACTAGTTCAGTAGAGCGAACTTGTATGAAGTGCCACATGTCACTATTTAGACCTTAGGACCTGAAAGCGATATACAAAAAACTACAGGCCATCCTCTTTCTGTAACTTTTTATGAAATTTCAATCTGATGCTCAAAGAGAGTTATGACTATTTTCCCAAGATCACCTGTTTACGATATAATTCGGGACCCTGCAAAAACCCTAACTTACTTGGATCATCTCTCTAAAAATATAGTGATACAAGATCTAAAATTCAGACCCGAGGCTTAGAGAGATTTAAGCTGAAATGGGTTTTTTTTTAGCTTCTGAAATGTCACAGAGAAAAGTTATAGTGAAAATTCCATGACGACCTATTTAGAGCAGCGAAACCCTAGGTTCCAAAGCTCTGATACCAAATGTTATGAAACCAGCTCACAAAATAGAAGAAAGGATAAATAAACGCCTTCAAAATTAAACTCTTCGAGGGGGAAACCTCCTTTACTTCATACAAATGAACAATTCTTGGATGATACAAATGACAAGACCTCCTTTCTATATATAGGAGTTTAAGCGGTCATAATATAATTAGAGCTGACATGACAATAATAATGTAAGGGCACAACAATAATAATAGTGGGCTTCTATGGGGCATAATAATAACAATATGGGGACAACATGGGTACAACAATAACAATAATGGGTACCATGACAATAATAATAAGGGAATACACTAGTATTATAGGTACCTAACAACCTCCCCCTTAGGAGGGTACTCAAGACTTTTGAAAACTTACCACAAGGTCAAGAAGGAATTTTTTTAGGATGACCTTAAATCTGATATTCAAAAGTTTGTGACAGAGTGTTTGATTTGCCAACAAAATAAAGTTGAGACAATTAAAACCCCAGGTTTGTTACAACATTTAGCCATTCTAAGTCAATGTTGGGAGGAGGTCTCAATGGATTTTATCACATGTTTACCAAAGTTTGAAGGAAAGAGTGTCATCATGGTGGTAATTGATAGACTTATCATATATGCACACTTTTGTGCATTATCTCATCCTTTTAAATCCAATACAATTGTTACTGCATTTATGGAAACAATTCAAAATCTACATGGAAACCCAAAGATTATTGTAAGTGACAGAGATTCCATTTTCACTGGAAATTTTTGGAAGGAATTATTTTCTTGTCTTGGTACTCAATTAGCTCTCATCTTATCATCCTTAATCCGAAAGAAAAACTGAGATAGTGAACAAATGTTTGGATGGATATCTTCGTTGCTTTGTATATGATAAACACACACAATGGGTCAAGTGGTTACCTCTAGTTGAATGGTGGTATAATACTTCCTTCCATACTACATCAAAAATGACCTCATTCATGGCACTTTGTGGATATCATCCACCATCCATCACATAATCTTTAAGAGAGAATTCTAAGGTTCAATAAGCAAAAGATCACATTGAGCATCAACAACAAGTTCTCCAACTCTTAAAGGATAACCTCACTCTGACGCAGAATCGAATGAAACAATAAGAAAATCGACATCACAGTGAAAGAAGTTTTGATGTAGGCGACTAGGTATTTTTATGGCTACAACTATACAAACAAATATCCCTCAAGCAAGCTAAGAAGGATAATAAATTGTCACCCAAATACTATGGTCCTTACAAGGTGTTGTAAAAGATTGGTACTATGGCATACAAATTGGAGTTTCCTGCATCTTCTCGAGTACACCTAGTTTTTAATGTTTCATGCTTAAAGAAGGTTATCGGTGAAAAGCTCCTATTTCAAAGAGTGTTTCCAGAACTTGATGAAGAAGGAAAAATCATATTTTAGCCTGAAGCAGTTATGGAAACAAGAACTCGAAAGCTACGGAATTGATTAATTTGAGAGTATCTCATTAAGTGGAAGAACTTACTCGTTGAAGATTCCACATGAGAGGATAAGAATTTTATACAGAAGCATCTAGAACTACTCAAGCGTTGAGGAAAACACTTTTTTGAAAGAGAGGGGCATGTTAGGTCCCTATAATACTAGTGTGTCATGCTAAATGTAATTTATAATGTGGCCCCTTTTTGTTATTGTTGTGCCCCAAAGAAGCTCACTATTGTTATTGTTGTGCCCATACATTATTATTGTTATATAGGCTCTTATTATATTGTGACCTCTTAGAGTCCTATATATACCAAAGAGGTCTTATCATTTGTATCATCCAAAAATTGTTTATTTATGTAATGTAAAGGAGGTTTCCCCCTCAAAGAGAATAAATTTTAAGTCATTGATCTATCTTTTATTTTGTTTTGTGCACTAGTTGCATAACATAAAATTATTTATCAAAAAGAAAATTTTCTTTTAAAATTTCTAATCATAATTAAAATTAACATAATCTCAATTATTAACAATTACTTTAATACATCCCTTCCATTGTTAAATGGAGATTATTATTGAATACCTCTATTCCATAGCAATTCCACTAGTGAAATAAATTTTGTTCTTTAATGTTTTTTCCTCAAGCTTGCTAAAACACTATTATCTTTTATCTTATATTTAGAATTTATATTTGACATATATGAAAAGATGATGAGTGTAATGATTTTACATTAAAAATAACAAGGCCGCACAGCTAGCTTAGTTCAATTATTGAATTTTGAAATGTATGAACTAACTGTAGTATTTGAACAAGGCTACTTTGTAGATATTCTTGCTTATTTTAAGTATCCTTAAATTACAAGCCCATGTCACAAATGTTATCAAATGTATTATTATAATAAACATATATAAACACATGTTATAAACGTTGACTAGGCCAACCTAATTTTAAATATTAAATTAGTTTGTTTATACGTAGGGCCCTAATAATGTGAAAGTGTTTTTAAATAACATTATAATATAAAATAATAGATATTAAATAATTTAACGTGAATTTTAGTAAATTAACCATTAGTTATACATGGTTTAGGATAATATGTACTTTGGCTGATTTGTACATAAACACAATAATATCATTTGAGTGATAATATTATAATATTATTATCTCCATATGTTATTATATGCGTTTAAGTATGGAATCGTCTCTCAACTTTTAGTACACCTTATCCTTCCTGATTTATACTCTATTATGCCTCCTCTCAAGGTATTATGCATTAGGTTTTTGTTTGCCCATCTATTTTGGTAAAAAATGTTAAATAATTTTCAATTTTACAAAGTAAAACTTTGACAAATACTTTTTTATTTTTATTTTTTTTTATTGCAATATTTTTAATTAGCATTTATTTGCTGTAATTTTAAAAATCTTATTATTCCATAATTCTTACTTAATTCGTGACTGCACAATAATAAACAATAACTTATAAGTAAACGTTTAATAACATTTACGATTATTTGTACCTGAACATTAATGGTTCCACTGAAACACTAATTTCAAAAAATTTGATAAATTTGCAACACCAATAAATTATTGTATCTGAATGATTACATTATTAAATATTGAATGCTTATTATGCCTGCCCCCCTCTAAGATTTTTGTATATTTCCGGTATCTGTTAGATCACACTTATTAGGATATATGTCCTCTAAGTATAAAGGAAACTTGTGGGCTAGGAAACATGTGCCCATTGTAATTTATTGAACTTCGCCATCAATTTTCTTGGAGTACATGTCCTCTAAACTTGTGCGCATTAATGTTTATTAGACTCTATGACCAAATGTTCAGAATCTGTGCGATAATCTTTTACCTTTTCCGCGATCTAATATTACATTTGGTTAGGATATGTGAGGTCTTACTGCTTATTAGACTCTATGACCAAATGTTCAAAATTCGTGCGATAATCTTTTACCTTTTCCGTGATCTAATATTACATTTGGTTAGGATATGTGAGGTCTTACTACATAAACAAATTGGGAACTCGTATAATATAAATTATATTAGCGATGGAGTACATTTGTCATTTTATAGTGGAAGTTGTACATTAAATTGTACAATATTAATTAATAGTGAAATACATTTGCCATCATTATGTAATAAGAAGTGAAAAAATTGAACCAATAGTATTTTACATAAATGAATTTAAATATGGTTTAAAAACAATAAATTTTAATTTATAAATAACTTTGGAAAAGTTTCATAAATTTTTGGACAACTTAGACTTAATGTGAACATCAAATTTTTTTTTAATACCTTATTACCCTGTTGGAATAATAAACAAATTATTCTTCCTTTCAACTTAAAAATCAATTAAAAAAATATTTACTTTATGTTAATTTAATACACACTATTAATAAAATAGCTAATATTTAAGAAGTTAAATTAAAAATATAAATTCATTATCCTAAATTCAAAAAATTATCTAATTTATAATTCTATCAAATAATAGAATGATTAGCATCATTCTTAAAATATTTAAAATATTAATAAAGTGAAGAGCCACGACTTAAATGATATCAAACAAAACATCATATACATGAGCATTAATCACAAGTTCATTATGCTATACTTGAAAGATTATGTAGTTTTATATAAATTTATAATTTTTACCGTTTTGGAGTCGGGCCATAAATTATATCAAACAAAGTGTCACTTATAAAAGCATCATTCACGAATAAAATTCTAAAATAATAATTTTTAAATATATTTATTTTTCCTGACATTAAATTTGTACAATATTAATTAATAGTGAAGTACATCTGCCATCAATAAGAGTGAAAGAATTGAACCAATAGTATTTTAGGATAAATGAATTTAAATATGGTTTAAAAATAATAAATTTTAATTTATAATGTTAAACTCTGAAAAAGTTTCATAAATTATTGGACAACTTAGATTTAATATCAACATCAATTTTTTTTAATACGTGCGGCTGTAGGGAATAATAAGGAAAATAATACACTGGATGTATGAACTCTAATTAATATAATATGATTTGTGTTGGAGTTAGTGGTAGAAAGTAAGGATTTTATTACCATTGGACAAGATTCAATTCCCATGTTTGTTTCTATGAAGTCAATAGAGTTGATAGAGGAAATTAACTAGTTCTCCTGTAAATTTTCAACTTTGACTAACCCTTCACAAAAACATTAATTCATAACATGAAATAATAATTTTAATTAAAATTTATATTTAGTGAATTTTATTTTATATTAAGCACCATACAATATATTGAAATAAGACACTCCTATACAACTAAGAGGGAGACACTGAATTAAATTCTATCTCCTCTCCTCCATGGCATACTTTTTCTCCAAGCCAATCAATTCCGTGGCATATTGACATTTTCATTAAATTTTTATGCATCATGCATCTTCATTATCAATTGAACTCCTACTGTGTTTACAGTGTTTTCATGTTAGAACGGGCTGATAATGAAACTTGATTCTGAAATATAGGTGATCAGAGCATACATAACACACAAGCAGATTTATACTCAGAGACTTAGATGGCAAAAGTAGAGAACAATTCACAAAGACACACAAATGGAGAAAGAACAAGATTACTCAGTCAGAAACAGTGGAATAGATAAAACAATTACTGGAGAATAGAAATCACTTTGCATTACATAACAGGCTTGGCCCTTGGCTTGCTTTCCTTGGCTAGAGAAATTACAAATTTGTAGAGGCAGAAGAAGGATCTAGAATCCTGTATGTGATTCAGATGGAGATCTAGAATGATCTAGAAACTAATGGCAGTGTAGAAAATTCTAGAAACTATTGGCGGTGTAGAAGAATCTAGAATCCTGCATGTGATTCTAGAAACTATTGGCGGTGTAGAAGGATCTAGAATCCTGCATGAATTTGGCTTCATGCTTAACATTCTCCCACTTGAAGCCAAATAAGAGTCATCAAGTCACACCGAGTCCTACCATTCCTCTACATAACTCATGTTTATTTCGTGGTAGAATCTTAGTGAGCATATCAGTAGGGTTCCTACCTATATGGATCTTTTCCAAGGATAATTGTTCATCCTCCAACACATGCCGGATCCAATGGTACCTTAAGTCACTGTGTTTGGTTTTTGAATGAAATGTTGGGTTTTTCACCAAGTGAATGGCACTCTAACTATCGCAATATAACACATACTTTTCTATTGCTATCTCTCCTAGGAATTGCTACATCCACAACATCTCTTTACAAGCTTTTGTTGCAGCTATGTACTCTGCTTCTGATGTAGAGAGGGCTACTATTCTTTGTAGCCTTGACACCCAAGACACTGTTGCACTTGCAAATGTATACAAATAACCTGTAGTGGACTTTTCAGTATCCATATCTCTAACAATATCCACATCTGTAAATCCTTCAAGCACAGTCTCATCATGACCAAAACATAAACAATAATGACTAGTACCCTTGAGATACCTTAAAATCCATTTTACTACTTGCCAATGTTGTTTGCCTGGATTGGCAAGGAACCTACTCACTACTCCCACTGAATATGCAATGTTTGGTCATGTGCATACCATCGCATACATCAAATTGCCAACTACTAAAGCATAAGGAATCTTTCTCATCTCTTCTTTCTCCTTGTCATTACTAGGACATAATTTATTACTCAGCTTGAAGTGAGTTGCAAGGGGTGTACCAACTGGCTTGGAATCCTTCATATTAAACCTATCAAGCACCTTCTTGATATATTTTTCTTGTGACAGACACAACCTTTTGTTTTTCTTGTCACACATAATCTGCATGCCCAATATCTGTTGTGCTACTCCCAAATCCTTCATTGCAAATTTTCTACCCAAATCTTTCCTCAATCTATTGATCTTATTCTTATCATGCCCAACAATCAACATGTCATCCACATATAACAATAATATGATATACTTTCCTTTATCATACCTCTTGATATAGACACAGTGGTCAACTTCCAACCTCTGAAAACCATGTTCCAACATGAATGAATCAAATTTCTTGTACCATTATCGAGGTGCCTGTTTCAACTGATAGACTCTTCTTCAACCTACAAACAAGGCCTTCTTTGCATTTTTCTATGAAGCCTTCTGGCTGCTCCATATAAATTTCTTCCTCTAATTCACCATGAAGGAATGCAATTTTTACATCTAACTGTTCACATTCTAGGTATAAAGCAGCAACTAGACCAAGAATGACTCTAATGGATGACATTTTAACAACACGTGAGAAAATTTCAGTGAATTCAATACCTTCTTTTTGGCCAAAACATTTCACCACCAGCCTTGCTTTATACCTCTCCTTCTTTTCGTCACCTTCATGCTTAATCATATACACCTATTTGTTTTGTAGAGCCTTTCTACCTTTTGAGAGGTTTACAAAGTCCCAAGTTTTATTTTCCTGCAAAGAGTTCATTTCTTCTTCCATTCCTTACTGTGCTCAAATTTACAAGATTCTTTGAAAACAATTAAGTTCACCTTCATTAGTCAACAAAATATAGTTTGAAGGAGGATACCTTTGTGAAGGCTTATAAGGCCTAGAAGATTTGCAAACCAACTGTGGTGGTGCATTATCAAGTTGAATCTCCTGTAAAGGTTCCTACAAGATTCCTTCTTCTTTTTGTTCATCATTTTCCACTTGTTGTTCTTCATGCTCCTGAATTTGTTGTTCATTTTCTTGTATTGGTGATATGTTTTCCTCTTGCTCTTCAAACCTATCAATAACCTTCTTGACCTCCAACTCACCTACAATCCTCTTGAACATTTCTGACTCATTAAATATAGCATCCCTACTTCTAATAATTTTATGTTTGACTGGATCAAATAGACTATAACCAAGATCTTCATCTGCATATCCCAAAAAAATGCATTTCATATATTTATCATCTAGCTTAGTTCTATTTTCTTTGGGAATATGTATGAATGCTTCACATCCAAAGATTTTCAAGTGAGAGTAATTTAAATTCTTACTAGTCCAAACTTCTTCAAGGAGCTATCATCCAAGGCTGTAGTTGGAGATCTATTTATGAGGTAGAAAGTGGTCCTGACTGCTTCAACCCAAAAATTCTTCTCCAAACCGGAATTGGACAACATACTTCACACCTTTTCCATAATGGTGTGGTTCATCCTTTCTGTGACACCATTCCATTGAGGAGTACTAGGCATAGCCTTCTCATGCTTTATGCCAAACCTATTACAATATTCCTTAAATGCATTTAAGCAATATTCTCCACCATTATCTATTCTTATTCACTTCAGCAATTTGTTAGTCTCTCTTTCAACTGCAACATGGAATTTTTGAAATATTCCAAACACTTCACTTTTATTTTTCATAGGATATGCCCAAACCTTTCTGAATGCATCATCTATAAATGTTACAAAATATGATGCTCCTCCTAATGATTTGATGTTAACAAGCTGAAACACATATGAGTGTACCAATTCTAACACATTTTTCTTTCGATCATGGCCACCTCTAAGGAATGAAACCCTTCTTTGCCTACCATATATACAATGCTCACAAAGATCAAGATTATAGGATTTCAAACCTAGCAATGAATTTTTACCAACAAGGATTTTTAAGCCCTTCTCTCTCATGTGACCCAAACGCTTATGCCACATATCTGTTGAATTTCCTTCTTTTGGGACAGCAACCAAATCTGATTTTTCCTATCAGTGTCTTCAATGTGTATAATGTTCCTGTCTTGGGTCCTTTCGCCACGACCAATGCACCTTTGCTAATTTTACAGCCTCCTTTTCCAAAGCTTGTCAAATAACCTTAATCATCCAGTGGTCCCATAGAGATTAAACTCATGCCCATTTCTAGTACATGCCTGACTTGTTTCAACAATATATCTTGTCCATCTCTCATCTTGATCTGGACATCTTCCACTTCAACAATACTACAAAAATGATTTTCCCCAAATGCACTCTACCATTATCACCAGGACTATATGAAACAAAACTATCTTTGCATGGGGTTACATGGTGAGATGCCCTAGAGTCAAGGATCCAATCAGAGCTACTACTAGATGTATATACACATGCATCTTCTACTGAAACAGTAAACAACACATCACCATCTATGGCTACACCAGTAGTCTCACCTTCATTTGTGCTAGATGACTTGTGATTTGTATTGGAAGGTCTCTGATCCTTTTGTCCTTTCTTCTAGATCGACATTCTTTCTTCATGTGCCCAGGTTTGCCACAATGAAAGAAGATGATTCTACCTCTCCTTGATTTTGATCGGCCTCTTAATCTTGATCACCCTTGCCAGCCTCGATCCATTCTCCTACCACGATTAGCTAGAGCTAGAGCCTCTCCTCCCTAGTTTCCCACAATTGACTTGTGTCGCAACTCCTCATTCATTAACTATTGCTGACATCATCAAACTTCAAGGTCCCCGTCGTTGCTTAAGTGCTCATAGCTACAATTAAATCTTCCCAACTGTCTGGCATAGAACACATCAGCAATATGACTCTAATTTCATGATCTAAAATGATTTTAATAGAGGCAAGTTGATTAGTAATAATATTAAATGCATTCAAGTGCTCAGCAACTGAAGCACCCTCCTTAATTTTGAGATTATAAAGCTTCTTCATCAAGAACACTTTGTTTAATTCCATGTTCTTCTTATATAGATCATGGAGCTTCTTCCATAATCCTTTTGTCGTCTTTTCCCCAGACACATTGAAATAAATATTCTTTTCTAAATATTGGCAGATTGTTGTGATCACCTTTCTATCTAGCTTATTCCACTCTTCATTCTTCATCAATGATGGTTTCTTTGTTGTGCCCTCAATTTGTAAATATTGATCCTTTAAAATCAATATATCCTCCATCCATGATTTCCATAGGGCAAAATTAGCCCCGCTCAACTTCTCCTGTAACTATTGTCTCCATTTTCAATCAAATTCATGCCCCAAAAAACAAAAACTCCACTTAAAAATAAAACTCTAATTTTCACTCTTTAAAATTTAGTAATAATGACCTTCCTCCTTTTAAAATGTACTTTTCAAAATTCCAACATATAATTATATATTTTCATAATAAATATAAAAAACATATATAATGTTTTAACCTTTTCACATTTCACACATACATATGTTGGTTTGAGAAGAAACTTCATGTATACATGTAAACTTGATGTGAAAAAAAACTTACGAACACCACGTTTCAACTCCAAACTCCACGAATCTCCACAGTTCAAACCCTAGCAACATGTTTCAACATAGATCCACAACCTTGTTTTTCTTGCAGCAACTATCTTTTAGTTCCAGCGTT
This sequence comes from Pinus taeda, assembly GCA_000404065.3. Taxonomy (NCBI): domain Eukaryota; kingdom Viridiplantae; phylum Streptophyta; class Pinopsida; order Pinales; family Pinaceae; genus Pinus; species Pinus taeda. Next base: position 25,235 of record APFE031329323.1, read on the forward strand.
CCTCAACTATTTCCTGGATAGATCCTTCAACAGCTCTAGAGGTAACAGCCAACATTTTAACGAATGTTGTTAGAGCAAGGCGATGGCACTAAGCGGCTTGCACAATGGATATTCGACTCTAGCTCAGATACCGGTTGTTAGACTAGAGCATACCTAACCCACAACAGATTTATACTCAGAGACTTAGCGGATTTATACTCAGAAACTTAAACAACAATATCAAAGAATAATTTCAGAGGTAGACAAATGGAGAAACAACAAGATCACTTAGTCAGAAACAACGAAATAGATGAAACAATTACTGGAGAATTGAAATCACTTTGCATTACATAACAGGCTTGGGCCTTGGCTTGCTTTCCTTGGCCAGAGAAATTACAAATTTATAGAGGCAGAAGAAGGATCTAGAATCTTGTTTGTGATTCAGATGGAGATCTGGAATGATCTAAAAACTAATGGTGGTGTAGAAAGATCTAGAAACTATTGGCGTTTAGAAGAATCCAGAATCCTGCATGTGATTCTAGAAACTATTGGTAGTGTAGAATGATCTAGAATCCTGCATGAATTTGCCTTCACACTTAACAATAGGAAACCACTTTCTGCATGCTATAAAGATAAAAATACTTTAGTCTTCAAATTATAATACTTAAAAGAGTAAAGCATCATTTGCAGCTTCAAAAGGGCAGGTAATGGGGCAACATTGATTTATATTTTTAATGGTCCCCTTAATACTTAAAAGAGTAAAGCATCATTTGCAGCTTCAAAAGGGCAGGTAATGGGGCAACAGTGATTTATATTTTTAATGGTACCCTATGAAAGTACTAGAATAAAAGCTTGGGAGATGCTAAGAAGGTTAAATTAAATTATCTCCTTTGGGATCAAAGTTGTCGGAGGCTTGCAAACATCTTTAGATATTCATCAATTGCAAGAACTTGTTAAGTTTGTTTTGAAACCAATGGATACTTGTATTTGAAGGTAGATGACAACTGCAGAAGAATGACTCGACTCTATATCTCTACAATCTATCTTTCAAAAAATTGTATATAAGAAAAGACACGTAAGAAAGAGACTGCATTCTATTTATCACTATAGGAGATTAAGGCACATAGTGAGCTAATTGGTATTTAATGAATTATTTTCAGTGAATCTATTTCACTCGCTTGAATGTGAATAAAATTGCAGCACTGTATATCTTGTCCAAAATAGTTGAAGGTCGACCATGAACAATAATTGTAATGGTGGGATCATTAATGCAATTAAAGGATAGAAAGGACTAAATGGAATGGACGACATCCAGCAAACATGAGTGAATTTCTCTGAATGTACATCTACGTTTAACGCTCAATATCATACACAGAATAAGAGGATATTTCGCAGGATTTCAGGTGGAGAGCCAAAGAAAAAACAAATTTAAAGCTATGAAGTGGGATCTCATGTTTTTAATCCGATTTGACTGTATATTGATACTAAACCCATAGTTGAGAAATTTGAAGGAAAAACGAAATTAAAGCTCCCAATCAGGGGTTAAATTTGACGGGTGACCCTACCTGTCAAGGAATTTTTTTACGACGTTTTTATTTTTACACTGCCCATCATATGACTTTTAAAATTTATTTGTACAAGTTTTATCTAATTTCAAATTGTACAATAAAAGAACAATAGTTGTGAGATAATTTTCAAACCAAAAACATAACGTGCATGATTTCTCGGTTGTATACAACGACCCTTTTGGTGGCTCGCCCAACAACCGACTTTGCAGACAAGAAGTTGTGTTCAACCTCATTTCGAACAAAACCCAACATTCTAATGCTATTTACTGCACAAACCGTTGTTGAAAGTCCAGTCTATTTTTTTATAGCAAATACAAAACAAAGCTCAATTTTTTACATAACCCACTACCCAGAATTCAGCTGGTTTAATATCCCACTAAAGAC
>APFE031329343.1:6463-26187 GCA_000404065.3 Pinus taeda
TGTCATATACCTAATTAATACTTACCCAAACAAGGGTAAAATAATAAAAAAAAAATAATTGTTAATTCATGCATAAAAAGAAATGGAATAAGTTAATTATCCCAACTAATACGCCTCACCACCATCCATGTAAATATCGTTAATTACTGCACCCCATATAATAGCTTATTGACCGTGGAATGCCTCCATCCTATACGGTGATCGAGCCATTGATATATAGTTAACATTATAAAGAGGGTTATAATATGATAATAATCCTCCGCGTTACATAGTTTATTGTTCTATGTATGACCCTTGCTATTGAATGTGGCATAGGGATCAACGCTACTAATGATTCACCACAACCACTGGACATCTGGTAATAAAGACATAGCCTTTCCTTTGGCAGAGAAGGCGATAGCTGGTCCTTTCTGGATTTTTCCACCCGCTTGGACTTACGGATTCTAGACTACAGTGAATGCCATTAATATTGCAGGGAGCCAACTCGGGATCCTTGGTAAGATCCACGGCAGAGGTTCTCCGTCCTTAATCGAACGGTTGGAGATTAGGCGTCATTTATCAAGGTTTTTAGGGTTTCAGGTTATATGCTTTGTCTCATTCTTTCCGCGGTTGTTTTCCATTCGGCTCCGGCCGCCTGCCTTCCGTTCCTGTAGATAGCTTCGATACGAAATCCTGCTTTGTGCTGCGCCCGGACATGGCAAATACCGATGGTTTCTCGCTCCTACAGAACTTAACAGGTAGCATTCTTTTTTTTTTCTTTTGCATCATTGACGTTAGCACGTATTTCTTGTTTTCCTTGCACCGTTACCAAATAAGGTTTATCTCAGGGTTTATATGAATTGTGAATATCACTAATCCTTATTCTGTCGATTCTGTTATCATGGTTGCGATGGGCTTTCCGCCAACTTCCACTCGACTTTGCGTGCAGAATCCGCAGGTGAGTCCACGGACTTGCTTTAGGTTTAAATGCATGTTATTGTTAAATAAATAATAACTCTTCCCCTTTTCCTGCCAGGTAAATTTATTACTTCCTGATGGGAAGATGTTTTTCATGTGTTCAATGTCTGTCTGAGGCAACCCCATAGCCGGGAGCCAGGGTTCTGGCCTTGAGGGTCCCTTGTGGCCAGCGATATTCCGCGCCCGGACGGAACTCAGAAGTTTCTTAATATTTAATGTAATATTTGTATTTAATCCCAGAATGACATTCTGAGTTCCTATCGTGAGGATTTTTGTGTTTATTGCCATACCGATTTACTGGCTCGGTAGGCCATGCCGCGCACATGTAATTTATACATTCTATTTTATCACTGTTATACGAACGATTTTATTTGGCATTCAGTATATATTATGTTTTTCGAATTCCTTTAGTTCTGGGTTGTGCTATGTTTCAGTCGGCCAGATGTATAAATCCGCGACATTTATTTTCTGGGTTTTATTGTTTGTTATGACAATATTGTGCGCTTCAATAGGCATATTTCATTATTTCGTTATTTTCTATCATTTAATGTATGGGGTATTTAGAACGGATCCCTGGATGGTCTCAGCGCCGGACTTATGGCGTGCCTGGACCGTCCTGACTTTCCATGGGTCTCGTTTGATCGAATAACTGTGATTTCCCATTTTGTTTATCATAGAGGTATAACTTGGTTATGTGAATTACTTTGTCACTTTAAGTAGTTGATTTTGTATGAAATGTATTACCTTCGCCTTCCGGAAATCATTATAATATTTATTTTATTTGTTTGTTCGTGCTTCATTATCGTTATCCCGCCTAGCCTTAACCCTCACGAGGGTTTGGATGGTTTGCGGGTGACAGTACCCATTACTGTTGATATTTATGTTCTATGTTTCCTTGAGAGCAGGTAATTATGGTTAACCGTTCCATTGATAACTTGGTTGGTTGATTACTTTTGTGCGGACAATACACGTTTTAGTTTACTATGATTACAGTGCTATCTGCGCACATTATTCCGACTTCCTGCTCATTATTGTGTAGTTGTACTGTTGTTATATACATTGTAGTCGTATGGTGTACATATATATATCATTTCGTAAGGATATACAACGACAAACAGTTTTCTTGATTCTTTTTTTTTATTGAGAAACGACCGAGTTTCGTACAACACCCCTACTCGGTTACTGTTTAGCGATTTTAATGAAATTTACTATATTTTTGGTTTCTTTCCTGCATTCTAGTATTAGATATTGATTTCTTTAACAGGCTAAAATTATCATTCTGTTCATTCTATAAGCTGATTTACAAATCGATTAATGTTTCTATAACCAGAATGAATCTTAGACTACCACAATTAATTGTATTAGTTTAACTGTACTGACCTGTACTAATCTTGTCACAATCTCTCGTTCCTCTCCAGCACGGAGGAACCCATTTTATCGCTTGTTCTCCTCCCAACCATGAGATTCAGTCCACCAGACTGAATCTCCCCCCAAGCTCTTTTTGCCAGACCACTGTCTTTAGCAAAAGATATCACACAACTTGTGCCTGTGTTATTTGGTCCTTACCAGACTTAACACTCTTTCCTTTCTCTTTTTCTTTGCCTTCCTTTCCCGTTTGTTCCTCAACAACCCGGGTCTTTTCCTTTTCCTTTTCTAAAGAAAAATAGGAAAACAGTTAGGGTTTTTCCCTGTTAGCAACTGTTTATTAACTGGCAAGAAAGGAGGATAACTTCCTCATAGAAAGTATTATGTGTAATTACTCAATTTGTAATTTCATTTTGAATTAATAATATTCAAATCATTTTTCCCAACAAAAATAATAATCTCTGTCGCATATTTACTTACAATGTAAAACAAAAGATTTATTCCCGTAATTATCTGGTCATTACATCTCCTCCCCCTGAGATTGGACACCGTCTCGGTGTCTTCCAGTCATGAACAAAGCTGGATAAGTTTTCCTCATTAGTTCTTCATCGTCCCAAGTGGCCTCCTCAGGTCCATAATGTCGCCATTATATCTTAACTTGGGTAATAAATCGTTTCCGCAGCTGCACTTCTCTCCGGTCGAGGATGCTCAGAGGTTCGACCAGAACCTCTCCTTCCGGTTCGACCTGCATTGCACAATTTTCTTAAGTTAGTTTTTCTTTCAGTATTGAATCAACAGGTTTATTGTAGTAATAACTCCCACCTGAATATCTTGCTAACGGATTACATGCTTAGGGTCATAGAAATATTTCTTTAGGACTGAGACATGGAACACATTGTGGGCCAGAATGTGACTTGGCAAGGCAAGCTGGTAAGCCACCGGCCCAATCCTGGCCAAGACTTGAAAGGGTCCACAGTACCGGGGTGCCAATTTGCCACAGCCATTCCACTGTAAAGTACTTCTTTTAGCTTGAATTGTGATATAAACATGGTCTCCAACTTGGTACTCCTTGAACCTTCTTTTCCGATAAGCGAAATTTTTCTGTCTATCTTGAGCAGCTCTCAGATTAACGCGCACTCTTTTTACCATGTCTTCCATTTCCTTAAGCATCTCAAGTCCTAGACTCAATTTATCCTCGGGTCCTCCCCAGCTAAAGGGTGTACGGCATTTTTGACCATACATGACTTCAAATGGACTCATCTGCGTAGAGGTATGATACCCATTGTTATACACAAATTCCACCAGATGTAAATATTCCTCCCACAGCGTGGGTTGCTGCATAACATAAGCTCTCAACATGTCTTCCACCACTTGGTTCACCCGCTCCGTTTGACCATCAGTTTGAGGATGGTATGCGGTGCTGAAATTCAGTTGGGTTCCTAAATCAGCGAATAGTGTTCTCCAAAAGGCTGATGTGAACTTCACATCACGATTAGAAATTATCGTTTTTGGAAGTCCGTGTAACTTAAATATATGCTGCATAAAAATATGAGCAATCTGTACAGCTTTGTATGTAGATTGTACAGGTATAAAATGTGCAGCTTTACTTCACTTGTCCACTACCACCATAATAGAATCGTTATTTCTTTTTGTCTTAGGCAAACCTGTGATAAAATCCATGGAAATGACTTCCCATTTCCATTCTGGGATAGGTAATGGTTGGAGCAGTCCTGCTGAACGCTGGTGCTCTGCTTTAATCTGCTGGCATTCTAAACATTGTGCCAAGTACTCGGCAATGTTCTTCTTCATTCCTGGCCAGAAGTACTCCTTTCGGAGTGCGGTAATCACTTTCTGGTATCCTGGGTGTCCCGCATAATGGCTGATATGAAATTCATCCATAATCAGATTTTTAATTTGGTCTTGGTTTGGTATATATAATCTTCGTTTGAAATATATCATTCCATCACCATCTACCTCATATTCTTGTTGATCTGCCGTATTGACGGTTTGCTGTATTTGCAGCTTTAGCTGCTGATATTCATTATCTTGATTTGAGGCTTCCTTCACCTTCTCCAAGAAGGGATTCTTCCACCCACTAATAGAAATTTCATATAAATGTTGTACTTTCCGACTTAAAGCATCTGCTACCTGGGTTTCCTTTCCTTGCAGATGTTTAATCTCGAAATCAAAGCCACTTAAAAAATCTACCCACCGTGCTTGTCTAGCATTTAAGGTGGGCTGGCTGAAATAGTTGCTTAAACTATGATGATCCGTAAGAAGTAAGAATTTCCTGCCCACCAGGTAATGCCGCCACATTTTTAAGCCATGGATGACAGCAGCCAGTTCCAAATCATAAGCAGAGTATTTCTGCTCATGCCCCTTTAACTTGCGAGACTCGTATGCAATCACTTTGCCTCCTTGCATCAGAACTCCACCTACTCCCTCTTTGCTTGCATCCGTACATACTACGTAATCTTTTTCAGGATCGGCTATACTCAAAATAGGCGCTGTAGTGAGTAGATGTTTTAATTGTTCAAAACTTTTCTGACAATTTGCGGTCCAATGAAAGGCTTTTCCTTTTTTCTACAATGAGGTAATAGGATATGCCACTCTAGAAAAGCCCTCTAGAAACCTCCTATAATAGCCGGCCAACCCCATAAAGGATCAAACATCTGCCACATCTTTCGGTACAAGCCACTCCATTATGGCTTTTATCTTTTCCGGGTCTATTGCGATCCCATCTTTAGTAATTACATGACCCAAGTATTGAATTTCTTCTTTAAAGAAGTCACACTTACTAAACTTTGCGTATAGATGATGTTCTCGAAGTGTCTGTAACACTATTCTAAGATGTTCATGATGTTCTTCCATTGTGCGAGAGTATATTAGTATATCGTCAATAAATACTAGCACAAATCTGTCCAAATAATGATGGAAAATACTGTTCATTAAACACATGAAAGTTGCAGGGGCGTTGGTTAGTCCGAACGGCAACACCACAAACTCATAATGACCATATCTTGTTCTAAAAGCTATTTTGGCGATATCTTCTTCTTTGATTCGGATCTGGTGATAACCTGATCGCAGATCAATTTTAGAGAACACCGTCGCACCTATTACTTGATCGAATAATTCATCGATTCGAGGTAGAGGATATTTATTCTTAATGGTCAACTTATTTAACTGTCGATAATCTATACACATCTGGAGAGTCCCGTCCTTTTTCTTGACAAATAGCACTGGGGCTCCCCATGGAGACACACTAGGACGTATATAATCTTTATCTAGTAATTCCTGCAACTGCATTTTTAATTCAGTCAGTTCGGGTACACTCATTCTATAGGGTGCCCGTGACACTGGTGCTGCTCCCGGAACCAGTTCAATGGTAAAATCTATGTTTCTTCTCGGTGGTGGCCCAGGAATTTCTTCTGGAAATACATCTGTGAATTCCTGAATCACATGGATATTATTCAGAACAGCTGTTTTATCTTTAGAATTTGCATAGCCCACCTGAATGGCATAGACCTGACACCCTTTCTGAATACATTTTACGAGCTGGTTTGCTGTTATTGGTCGAACTTGCATAGGTCGTTTGATTCCTTGCATTTCTTTCCTGTTTCCGTGCTGATCTCTAAAGTAAATAACTTTAGTTTTACAATCTACTAATGTCTAGTGTTTTTCCAGCCAATCCATGCCAACTAGAATATCATAGGAGCCCAGGGGCAGTACGTTTAGATCAGCCGTTACTGGCTGTCCTGCTATAGTGAAAGAACAGTCCTTAATTTTTGCTATCACTCATCTTTTGGCTCCTATAGCTAATTTTACCAGCCATGGGTTTTTAAACTTAATAGACTGTAAATTACAACGTTCTACCACCTTTGGGCTTACATAACTTAGTGTAGCCCCAGGGTCAATTAAAACAGAGACAATAAGGTTTAAAATGTTACCTTCGAGTTCGACCATGGTTGGCTGATACTCCACCTGACGGTCTTCCAAGGTCGCATTAATCCTGGGTACACTGCGTCCTATCTCGTCGACTGTTGAGGCTTCGTGGATTTGAGATAATTGTTCAGTCCCTTTTCGTTGTGGACAGTTTTTGATGTAATGGGGTCCTCCGCAACCCCAACATTGCACCGGGGGTCTTATTCTACCTTCACTGTCCAATCGTGCATGTTGTTCACTAACTTTAGACTCACTAGTAGGTCTAAATTTGGATGTGGTTCTTGTTGTGGTTCTGCTATTTTGTCCCTTACCATTTCCTTTACTTCCACTGTTACAATTTCCTTTGTTGTATCCTACTGACTTAAAGCCCTTTTTCTCATTCCATTTTCGACCAGCAGCTTCCCCTTTTTGCTTGCTCTGCTGATAACAAATTCTGGCTTTACGGATTACCTCGTCCATCGATTTTGGATTATCAAATTCAATCCTCTCTCGCATGTAGGGCAGTAACCTGCTAACAAATCTTTGTACTTTTGCTTTTTCGTCCATAGTCTGCTGCCCCAAATGCAGATCATGGAACTCTCTTGCTTTTTCATCGTAGAAGCGTTCAGTTAAATACCTTTCTTTAAAATATCTCTGAAAGCTATCCCAAGTAATGGTTTGTTTAGTAACTCATTTTACTATTTTTACTTCTTCCCACCATAAGGTGGCTTTTCCCTGTAGCTGAAAGATAGCTAATCGTGCCTTAAGATTGTGGTCATATTCGTAAAGCTGGAAATACTTATTCATATTGATTAGCCATGCCTCAGCTGCTTCTTCTTGTTCCCTGTCAAAATGTGGTGGCTTAATTTTGCGAAACTCCCCTTGTAGCTCCACCCTTTGCCTTTTCGAGGTTTGCTGTTCAATTACATTATCGGAACGTTCCTCTTGTTCCTCTGATCCCTCAAGGGGTATATGATGGTTCTGTTCTTCGGACATCCTGGGTTGTTCAGTACTAGGATTAATTGGTGGTTGATTCTGACGATCAGATAGACTCTTCAGGATCCTTTCTTGTTCCATTGTAAGTCTGGCGTTGTCCTCCCATAGTCTTGCCATCTCATTTTTAAGTTCCTGTACTGTTTCCAAGATGGCTTGATTTGTAACTCTGGCCTCTTCCCAAGCTGCACCCACAGTTCAGGATTATGTTCGGGGCCAGGTGCCCCCTGTCCCATCATAGGTCGTCGAGTTGTGTTATCTGTTCTCCTCATGTTGTAGCTTCTGGAACTTTATGATCTTGTACTTCATTCAAACAAGGTGAATGGGTAATGATAAGAAGATTCATAAAAATCTTTTTTTTTTTTTTTTAAATTGTCTCCATGAATTCATCTGTACTTACCCAGAGGCCTGAGTTCTGTAACTAGGCTCTGATACCACATGTCATATACCTAATTAATACTTACCCAAACAAGGGTAAAATAATAAAAAAAAATTAATTGTTAACTCATGCATAAAAAGAAATGGAATAAGTTAATTATCCCAACTAATACGCCTCACCACCATCCATGTAAATATCGTTAATTACTGCACCCCATATAATAGTCTATTGACCGTGGAATGCCTCCATCCTATACGGTGATCGAGCAATTGATATATAGTTAACATTATAAAGAGGGTTATAATATGATAATAATCCTCCACGCTACATAGTTTATTGTTCTATGTATGACCCTTGCCATTGAATGTGGCATAGGGATCAACGCTACTATCGATTCACCGCAGCCACCGGACATCTAGTAATAAAGACATAGCCTTTCCTTTGGCGGAGAAGGCGACAACTAGTCATTTCTGGATTTTTCCACCCGCCTGGACTTACGGATTCTGGACTGCAGTGAATGCTATTAATATTGCAGGGAGTCGTCTCAGGATCATTGGTAAGATTCACGGCAAAGGTTCTCCGTCCTTAATCGAACGGTTGGAGATTACGCGCCACTTATCAAGGTTTTTAGGGTTTCAGGTTATATGCTTTGTCTCATTCTTTCCGCGGTTGTTTTCCATTCAGCTCCGGCCGCCTGCCTTCCATTCCTGTAGACAGCTTCGATACGAAACCCTGACTTGTGATGCGCCCGGACATGGCAAATACCGATGGTTTCTCGCTCCTGCAGAACTTAACAGGTAGCATTCTTTTTTTTTCTTTTGCATCGTTGACGTTAACAGGTATTTCCTGTTTTCCTTGCACCGTTACCAAATAAGGTTTATCTCAGGGTTTATATGAATTGTGAATATCACTAATCCTTATTGTGTCGATTCTGTTATCAGGGTTGCGATGGGCTTTCCGCCAACTTCAACTCGGCTTTGTGCATAGTATCCGCAGGTGAGTCCACGGACCTGCTTTAGGGTTAAATGCATGTTATTGTTAAATAAATAATAACTCTTCCCCTTTTCCTGCCAGGTAAATTTATTACTTCCTGATGGGAAGATGTTTTTCCTATGTTCAATGTCTGTCTGAGGCAACCCCATAGCCGGGAGCCAGGGTTCTGGCCTCGAGGGTCCCTTGTGGCCAGCGATATTCCGCGCCTGGACGGAACTCACAAGTTTCTTAACGTTTAATGTAATATTTGTATTTAATCCCATAATGACATTCTGAGTTCCTACCGTGAGGATTTTCATGTTTATTTTCATACCGATTTACTGGCTCGGCAGGCCATGCTGCACACATGTAATTTATACATTCTATTTTATCACTATTATATGAACGGTTTTATTTGGCATTCAGTATATATTATGTTTTTCGAATTCCTTTAGTTCTGGGTTGTGCTATGTTTCAGTCGGCCAAATGTATAAATCCGTGACATTTATTTTCTGGGTTTTATTGTTTGTTATGAAAGTATTGTGCACTTCAATAGGCATATTTGATTATTTCGTTATTTGCTATCATTTAATGTACGGGGTATTTAGAACGGACCCCTGGATGGTCTCGGCGCCGGACTTATGGCGTGCCTGGACCATCCTGACTTTCCAGGGGTCTCGTTTGATCGAATAACTGTGATTTCCCATTTTGTTTATCATAGAGGTATAACTTGGTTATGTGAATTACTTTGTCACGTTAAGTAGTTGATTTGTTATGAAATGTATTACCTCTGCCTTCCGGAAATCATTATAAGATTTATTTTATTTGTTTGTTCGTGCTTCATTATCGTTATCCCGCCTAGCCTTAACCCTCATGAGGGTTTGGATGGTTTGCGGGTGACAGTACCCATTACTATTGATATTTATGTTCTATGTTTCCTTGAGAGCAGGTAATTATGGTTAACCGTTCCATTGATAACTTGGTTGGTTGATTACTTTTGTGCGGACAATACACGTTTTAGTTTACTATGATTACAGTGCTGTCTGCGCACATTATTCCGACTTCCTGCTCATTATTGTGTCGTTGTACTGCTGTTATATACATTGTAGTCGTATGGTGTACATGTATATATCATTTCGTAAGGATATACAACGACAAACAATTTTCTTGATTCTTTTTTTTTATTGAGAAACGACCAAGTTTCATACAGCACCCCTACTCGGTTACTGTTTAGCGATTTTAATGAATTTTACTATATTTCTGGTTTCTTTCCTGCATTCTAGTATTAGATACTGATTTCTTTAACAGGCTAAAATTATCATTCTGTTCATTCTATAATCTGATTTACAAATCGATTAATGTTTCTATAACCAGAATGAATCTTAGACTACCACAATTAACTGTATTAGTTTAACTGTACTTACCTGTACTAATCTTGTCACAATCTCTCGTTCCTCTCCAGCATGGAGGAACCCATTTTATCGGTTGTTCTCTTCCCAACCATGAGATTCAGTCCACTAGACTGAATCTCCCCCCAAGCTCTTTTTGCCAGACCATTGTCTTCAGCAAAAAATATCACACAACTTGTGCCTGTGCTATCTGGTCCTTACCAGACTTAGCACTCTTTTCTTTGCCTTCCTTTCCCATTTGTTCCTCAACAACCCGAGTCTTTTCCTTTTCCTTTTCTAAGGAAAAATAAGAAAACAGTTAGGGTTTTTCCCTGTTAGCAACTGTTTATTAACTTGCAAGAAAGGAGGATAACTTCCTCATAGAAAGTATTATGTGCAATTACTCAATTTGTAATTTCATTTTGAATTAATAATATTCAAATCATTTTTCCCAGCAAAAATAATAATCTCTGTCCCATATTTACTTACAATGTAAAACAGAAAATTTATTCCCGTAATTATCTGGTCATTACATATTCATATTTTTGGAAAGTGGCGATTCTATTTTTACAGACAACTGGTTATAAGATTATAATAAAAATATTTCAGATTTTTCGTATTTAAGGAAAAAATAATTATTTATTTAAACCTTGAAAATAAAACAATTTAATTTTTAAAAAATAAGCACTCACACTTAATTAAAAAGTATCAAATATTAGGTGGTTATAAAATTATAATAAAAGTGTTTCATATTCTTCATATTTAAGAAAAAATTATTATTTATTTAAACCTCGAAAATAAAACAATTTAATTTAGAAAAATATCAAGCACTCACACTTAATTAAAAAGTATCAAATATTTTGTAAAGTAGTTAAGGAATTTTTTCCATTTACCACATATCTCTAAATATAAAGCTTAAACAAAAGTATCATATATTAGGTAAAGTAGTTAAGGAATATTTCTAAATATAAAGCTTAAACATAAACCTCTCTACTAGAAAGGAGACGTAGAATGGAATTCTTGGAGATAGATCTATTTACTTCGGATATCTTTCTTGGTTTATCATACATTAATGAAATACTTATGTGCCAGATTTTCGAAACTAACAGACATAGACTCGATTTTCCCGTAGTACAAGTGTTCTTTCTTTTCTTTCTTTTACTTCCTTCACTAAATTAGCACACGTCGGCAGGATCAGATATAGTTTTCCCCTTCCTTAATTTTTAAAACAAACCATGACATGTTTTTTTATTAGCACACATCTACATAATGCTAACAACACGTCGCAGATAAACAGCCCTCTTACCATTTCTTTTTTTTTATCAGTACACATCTACATAATGCAAACAACACGTCTCAGATAAACAGCCCTCTTAGCATTTCTTAATCGTAAAACAAATCAAACGAGATGATTATTGACCCGAGGACTCTTTTCTTCAGGAAAGAAAAGATAATGATTTTATTATACTATAGTAAAACCAGTACGTCAAGACTCATCTGGATTCAACATGTAAGCAGCATATTACCACATAGATCAACAGTAGCCCAGTGTATAAAAAGGATAAAAAGGATGAGGTCAAATGAGGGAAACTTTTAGATAATTACTAACCAGGACTTTATCCTTCCAACAACAAAAATTCAGTAGTGAGGGAAACTTTTGAAACCATAATAGCCATAAACAGCCATAAATAGATTACCATTCTTCTCAATCTCATGTGAATCAAACCATATATCCTCTCAGAGACCATGAGAGTAACGAATAGGGTTATGAACAACACCCCGTTTCAGTAAATCTTGATTGCTTCTGCTGCTGGAGAATAAATAATATTCAACCCTAACAAGACCAAACAAATCTCATGGCTATACCACACCACACAACATTTATCATTCTCCTGCTACTTTGTTCGATGTCGTATCCGCACAAGGCACAGACATACCTAAACATGTAGGTTGGTCTTCCCCAGCCATAATCACCATCACTTTGTCTTCATTATCTTCGAATTGTATTTCAGTACATTCCTGGTCACCTTCGCCTGAAGCTGGGCTATTACTTGAATCTTGCCATTGGGCACATACCTTCCAGTAAAGACATGCCAGTACTACAAAAAGAACAGAAGCAAAGAGTACCAATGTAGACACTGCTGCAAATAGGTATGGAACTGGTGACTGCGATGATGCTGAATTCGTGACATTACTATAGATCGTCTTATTTGTCATTGAATTTGTGATTCATTTATCAGTCACCTAAAAGCAATACTCTCAGGTCTCTTGGATAGTGAAAGAGCTTAAGGCAGTTTTAAGCTTTTATTCCCAACTTTTCTCCCATTTGCCGAGCGAACACATAATCATTCGTCCTTCAAAAGTAAGCAAATATATTGAAAGCCGGAAAATTTGACAAATGTGTATCTGGTTAGAAATCTCAAACCTTTTCCACTGTACTGCAGAATAAAAGATGTTCTATTATGTGGATAAAAAACATGAAAACCGTATTGTTTGCATTTTGTGAGAACCTATGGAAGAGAACAGAACTGTAAAGAATATTTCTGTTGACATAAGATTCAAAACATTTTCAGTGTGATACAGAATCAAATTTGTCTCCTTCACCGAATAATTTGAAACATAATCACACCACCAAAAAGGTGACAAGATTTAAATATATTTTTGGATAACTACTACAAATATTAGTCTAATAAAAACAGGCACAGTCATTGTTAGATAATGTTGGATTAAATGCAAATAGCATAAAGTTCAATAAGGCAGCCCAAGATAATCCAAAGTGAGTGGGGTGTGGGGCTTGGTTAGGAAGAGATTGATTTGTGAGTGGCCGGTATATGCCATATGTAACTTAACGCCTAAAATAATTAGAGTAGGTGCAGAGAGGAACATATTATTCTGACATTTTCTGTCCAGTCTGTGCAAAGGAGAATCAATGTGCACTTCATTGTAGCGTTGTCGGTAATTCTAAGTTTTGTTGTTATTCGAAGTGTTGGTTTGTTTGGGAACAGAATTTTACAATCCAAGATTTCAATTTCTTGTTAGTTAAATCATATTGTTAAATTTCTCCTTAGTTAAATCATATTTTTAAATTTATAAATGGATTTAGCATTTGAAAATCACCCAAGCATTTATATATGCAAATTCTACAAATCACTCTACAATATTTTTTTGACAAAATTAATTTAAAAAAAAAAACCAAAACTTAGAAAAATTATAGTATGTACTTCATTCTAATTAGGTGTCAAAATCTTTCGAGGATCAAATCGATGTTAGAATTTTGTATTAATCACTCCGTTCCATTCATAAAAATATAAACTCTGGATATCTACCCTAACTATGAAAACTGCTCAGTTAACAACCTACTAGAATATACAACTCATAACACTTACTTCATTAGAAAAAAAGGTTTTGAAAAACACCAACACTAACAATGGCAGCCGGGCTTACCATGATATACTCACATATTGAATTGGTCGAACTAAACTGAACGTTCCAACCTTAGGGCGTCTCCCAAACCGTTGACTCATTGGTTGTCTCGCTAATCTTTACATCTCTACGATTGAAAAGATTACATGCTCTACGATTGAAAATATTACATGTCCTATGAAACGCGCTTAGTTAAATTGTAATACGGTTGCTATATATTTTTACATCTATAACCCTCTAAGTGCTTTGCGGTTAAAAATAACTGTAATTATGTTCAAAAGGTGACAAGATTTAAATATATATTGTTATATGTGTGGCCCTCTAAGTGCCTTGCAGTTAAAAAGTAATTGTAATTATGTTCAAAAGGTGACAAGATTTAAATATATTTGTCTCTCGAAAACAGTCATATCTCTTCCTGCATATTGTTATCGATAAATCAGCGAAAGTGATCCAATGACAGTGCGGGTTAGTTATGAGGAGATCGATTTGCAAGTGGCCAGCGTATGTCATATATCACTTCTCATCTAAAATAATTAGAGTTGGTGTGGTGACGAGCATATTATTGTCACATTTTTGGTTTCATGTGTACCCAGAGAAAACAAAAAGGTACTTCGTTATAACTAAACTATTAGTAACTATCGATGATGGAAAAGGAGGTGGAGGGATGGGATGGGATGGGATGGGATGAATCGAGTTGTTTATAATGAGATTTTTTGGAGATTTTGGTGATGGAATCCGGTGGAAGAAATTGAGGTTAAATCTTGACTTGTTGCAGTTAAAATGGTTTTTTAATTGTATATTTGGATTCAGCACATTGAAAAACCCCTGGGACTCTTTGATTGTGCAGAAACTAGCTATCAAACTTGCAATTCCAATAAATTGCTACAAAATTTTGACAGAAAAAATCCACAAAGCTTTCAAAAAGTCGCATTATACACAACTGCATATTGAATTGTTCCCACCAAGGCTTCCAATAAAGCAGCGGCATATTGATTGTATTCTGCACCGTTGTTATTTTCGTGATTCTTTTGATGTAAGTTAAATATTATTATTTGTATTATTTTAAATTTTAATAAAGTTATATTATTATTAATAGTTATATGAGGTAAGACTTTGTATTTTTTATGGCTAAGTTATAAATAACTATAATATTTTTTTATTTTATTTTAATTTAAAGTAAATAATTTGTTAGTATTTAATTAGTTTAAATTTCTTTTTATCTTATTTTAGATTTTGACATATTAATTTTTAATCTCATTAAACAAAATGATATATATATATATATATATATATATATATATATATATATATATAAAACAAATTGATAGAAATTAATACCATATATGTCACGGGATATTATTAACATAATCATTACAATCTTCGGGATTCTTCAACCAAATTCAAATTGTACTTAAAGTCGTTACTTCGTTGATGTAACTAACCCAATTTATTTCTGCTTATTTCTTGTCAGGTGTTTTGCTGCTCGAAATCATGACTGGCAGAAAGATTCTGAACACGTTTACGGAGTCGGCCTTCAGGCACCTTATAGGAATTTTAATGCGGTTTGATATGGGGCTTGTATAAAACAGTCAACAAGTAGTTATTTTTTTTCTCTCAATTACCTAGCGAGTGTTGTATCGCCTTATACCAGCGCCATGTCAACCCCTGTCAGGCCGCCTTAAAATTCTTATAAGGTGCGAAATAGGAAGAGCCTTCAGGCAACGAGGAAAAGAGCAGAAATTTGACCTTACGTACCTTACAATCTAGCTTATCTTCGTTATGCTCCAAAGACCTATGACAAGAAGGCTATGTCTGCGACATGGATTATTCGTTCCCAACACAGTCAGATGCCTAGACAAGATATACACCACGCTCTTTAGTGATGGCAACCCCAATGCCTGCTCCATTATGTAATTATGGGTTTTTATTTCTTTCATTTATGTGCAGGAAGGTGCAATCAATCTACCTAGGAACTTGCAACAAGATTCGACTTCACACAGTTGTAAACCAATTATCCATAAATATAAATTTCGGAATTATCTTTGCGTTAAAAAAAAAAAATTAGTGGAACAAATAATGAATGGTTGTCAATATTTGTCAAGAACATCTTTAGTAAATGAATGATGTGCGTATATTGAAAAGACTGAAATGGGTTATCTGTCATCATAGAATAATCAACATTATTTTTATGTTATACAGTTTAAAATTTTCAAATATCATTGCAATCGTAGATTCAAGGTGTTTAGGTGGGAAGATATTATTTAAATTACTTTAAATACTTTTTTACGAATGGAATCTATTTATGCTAACAAACAATTGGATTTCATTGCGACTAATATAATTTAATTATGATAATAATTAATTTGAAAAATAAAATATATTGAACATTTTCACCAAAACTACCAAATTTAATTGAATTAATTTAAATATAATAAATTTTCAATAACTTTGTTACATTCACATATTAATACACTAGTTTTAATTTGGTACGGGAACATTAAATTTGCCAAATTGTAAAATCGGGTAATCTGCTTGAAAAAATACAGTCATAAAACCCCTTTGTTTTTTTGGTAAAACATGTTTTTGGAAAATAGCAATTAGTATGTGTGTTTACTTTGAAACAATGAATATGGTATGGGATTAATGTTCCCAAATTGTAAAATCGGGTAATCTGCTTGAAAAAATACAGTCATAAAACCCCTTTGTTTTTTTGGTAAAACATGTTTTTGGAAAATAGCAATTAGTATGTGTGTTTACTTTGAAACAATGAATATGGTATGGGATTTGATTAGCACGCTACATTCTTAATGGAAGAGAATAAGAATGATTAGTTCATTTATTCCAATCTTGTTGTTGTTGAATATCTTTAATTCTCATTACGTGGTAAATTGTTTTAATATTATGTCAATTTATATGGATTTGTTTGATGCTTAAAATATAAGTTTCTCATTATATATTTCCATTTTTTTAAATCTTAAGATATATATATTCTTAAAGTTTTTTTTATTGGATTTTAGAGAGTTAATTTTTTTCTATATCTAATCTAATCTAAATCCAAATTCAAATTTAACCTTAGTAATTATGATTTAGACCCATCTATTTTATCTTATTAATATATTTTTATTCTGAAAATAAAATACTAAATTTTATTGAGTGTAACTTGCTTTCTAAATCAATATATATACAGGTTTGAACATTAATAAAAAATAAATCAAAAACCATGTATCCATAGATTCCTAACCTCAGAGCTAAATTATTAATACATTAATGGATATAACTTTTGGGAGTATGGATATAGTTTTTTCATTTCCTTAACCTTAAATTTCTTTTCTGACTTAAATCCAACGCGAAGACTTTTTGTAAGTGTAGTCTATTATACTGGCAGGAGACTATCAACACAGGTGACTGTCATTATCGTTGTTGCTTTTGATAACATGTTATATGTACTCGATGTAAAGAGAAGAGGAAGTATTTCGATACCTTGTGTAGCAACGCCATCGCTTTACTCATTAAAAGAGAAATGAATCAAGTTAATTTTTATTGATTTTCCAAATTTTAACTTTATACCAGAAAAGTACAAATCTGAATCTCTCGTATAATAAAAACACGATATCTGAACCTCACAGTTTTCCTTCTACACTTGTCCATTCAATCAAGCTTAACGTCTATTTTCAATAGCTTGGACAAATAAACCTTAAGCACATTTAAAGAATATGTAAAAGTAAAAGCAGTTTTTGAAAGCTTTTCCGGTGGGGCTTTCCGGTCAAAATCCGGCAGCAATTTATTGTAAGCGCAAGTTTGATAGCTAGTTTCAGCACAATCAAAGCGTCCTAGAGATTTTCCAAGGAGCTGAATCCAAATATGCAGTTAAAAAACCATTTTAACTGCAACAAATCAAGGTTTAACCTCAATTTCTTCCGCCGGATTCCGTCACCGGAATCTCCAAAAAAATCTTAGACAACTCCAAAGTAAAATATTAATAAAAAATTAATTTTTATTATAACAAATACAAAGATTTAATTAAAATTTCAAATAATAAACTAAATAAATAAAATTTTATATATCTTTTTAGTAAAATCATTAATATTATATTATTATAATATATATTTCAATTAATATTAAAAATACTAAAATAATAGGTTTCAAATTTTTATAATGGTATATTTGATATAATTTCAATTTGTTATTTATGGAAATTAAATTTGAATAAAAACATAATTATTTTTCACTCAAATCTATAAAATAAAAATAATTCACATTCAAAATTGAATATTTATTTTAAAAATTTTGATATTATATATTAAATTTGAATGAAGTTTTTTCCAAAATTACTATTTGTTATTTAAATTTCCTCATAGATCTATTTTTGAATAAAGTTGTAGAATTATTAGGTTGTAAGTATTTTCTGGAATTTGGCCAAAGAATTTTTGGTCAAATTTTGATATTTTGTTGCTTAAATTATGTTTTTTATTACACATACTAATTCAAAAATTTCATAGGGCAATGGAGTATTTACAACTCAAACTCAACTAGTGATTCCAATAAATAAATTCCTACTAGATTATGAGAAAATTCAATCATAATATTTATCTCTAAATATAATGCATTTTATTATGAAATCAAATATAGTTAAAACATATAATAAGATGCATCTCATATTCTTATAAAGTAATAATAATTTATGAAATTTAATAAATGAAACATCAAGTAAGAGTAATGACTAATAAGTGAAATATAAAGTAAGAATAATGATTCTGTGTAAGAAGAATGGATTAAAAGTGATGTTAAGAATAAGGAGAACTAAACAATTGGGTTCTATACAATGTGTGAGATTGTTTATATGTTTATATCATGAAATATAGTTTATTTAGTTTTTAGTGCCTTCCAAAGCAGGACCCTTTCAATCGATTTGTCTATTGATCACTACTAGTTCTACATTGACCATGGTAAGTTGGAATGTTTAAGTTTGTAAATAGTTAAAGTAGTACTAAACAATTGGGTTCTATAGAGTGTGTGAGATTGTTTATATGTTTATATCATGAAATATAGTTTATTGAGTTATTAGTGCCTTTCAAGTAAGGACTCTTTCATTGGATTTTTCTTTTGATCACTATTAGTTTTGCGTTGACCATGGTAAGTTGGAATGTTTTTTTTATCACTATTAGTTTTGCATTGACCATAGTAAGTTGGAATGTTTAAGTTTATAAATAGTTAAAATACTTTTTATTTTTTAAGTACAACAATATTCCTGACCAAAATAAAATAAAATACTAAAAACCAAGATTACTATTCATGTATAAAAATGCACTTTTCTAAAAACACAACATCCATTAGCAATTTTTGTTCATGGGACAAAGGAGCTGAGGGATACACACTTGTTCATGGGACAAAGGACCTGAGGCATACACACTCTACCCGATTGGATTTGAACCAATGAACCCATAAGAGTATACACATGCTCTTAACCATTTGTGCCATTCAAATTGTGTAACTTATCACAATTAACCTCACTTGAACAAATCTTCATAAAATTTCAACTTGAAACCTCATCAAAACTAAACTACATACAAATCAATAAATCTACACTTGATAAATATAGACTCATCTATTTGCTTAGAAATTAAATAGTAATAATAATGATTTTTACAAAATTTTATTATTTATATTAATATAAAATTTTATATGAAAAAACAAAATTAAAAAAATTACTTAAAATAATTCTATTTTAATTTATTTTTTTAATTAATATATTTAATTATAAACTAAATAACTAATTAGCTATTTTTTTATTAAAAATAATTTACAATTTACTAACGTCCATGTAATATATTACCTTAATTTTCAAGTGAATTGATTCCCATATAAACCGATTTAAATATATTACACAATTTTAATATTTAGTTTAAGGTTATTTAATATAAAAATATAGAAAAGATATTTATATAAAGATTAGATGAAAAAATATATAATTTTTCTATTATTATTATTAAATATTTTTTGAAAATTATTTAATTATAACTTTTAAAAAAATAAAAATATATATTTTTTTTAATAAATATATAAACCATTTTAACTTTAAATATAAATTTCACATTTAATATCTAAAAAAAAAATTTAATATACATGGAAAAAATAAACTTTTAATTAAAATATTTCCAACCTAACACAACTTTGTAAATATTATCTTTTCAGCGAAGGAAATCCCTTAACCTATCTATGGACACTATTGTCCTTAGACCGGTTAATTGAGCATCAAAAAAAGCATCCTATAATATTTTACATAAAAATAATTACGCAATTATTTAAATAAACTAAAAATATTCTCA
>APFE031329343.1:26197-42697 GCA_000404065.3 Pinus taeda
GGAGATTTCGGTGACGGAATCCGGCGGAAGAAATGAGGTTAAATCTTGATTTTTAGCAGTTAAAATGGTTTTTTAACTGCATATTTGGATTCAGCGCCCTGAAAAACCTCTGGGAGCCATTGATTGTGCAGAAACTAGCTATCAAACTTGGGATTCCAATAAATTCCTGCCGGATTTTGACCGGAAAAAACTGCCAGAAAAACTTTCAAAAAGTCGCGTTATAGACTACTGGATTTAGATTATCTAAATAATGTTAAAATACAAAAGGTTGAAATGTTAATGCGACCTTCTCATAACATGAATAGCGATATATGAACCATGTCATATTTGTTATAATGAATTCAAGTTATGTCACTATTAATGGTGGATTATAATACAAAATGATCTAACAGGAAAGTATAAAGTTGTGAAAAGCGGTTCTCGGAACTCATCACCTTTCCATCTAAAGTTGTGGAAAGTAGGCCTCGGAAGTGATCACCTTTACATTGTGTGCCTTAACTGGTTTTGAAGGGACTTCTAATCAGAGAAATGGAAGGTCTTTCTGGTATAATATGCCACGGTCATTGGATCAGTGAATCAGACACGATGAGTGCTTTGTAATGAGCCAGAACGGAGAGAAAATAAGTTAGGTTGAAAGATAAAGAAGTTTATATTTTGTTTCCTTTACTCTATATTTTTAGGGATAATATTCACACTAAATAGGTACGGTTGGGTAGAAAATTGATCTTATTCAGCTAAAATTTATTGCATCAATACTTATTATATACATGATTTCATGAGACACGCCATTAAATTATTTTATTTTTCAATATTTCGATCTATTTCACATTATTTTTTTTTAATAATTTTTTAGTAATTAAACCCTTTTTAAGAAGTCTTACTATAATTTTTCTTTTATATTAGATCATATTTAAAGGGGATTATATTAGAACCTTAACCAATGTTGTTATAAAAATTTCACTTTCTTACATTTCTTTCCATACATGATTATTTAATTCTTCATATTATTACTATATAAAAAATACTTTTTATTTATTTGATTTTCTTTTTCTATAATTAAATTTCAAAAATTATGATTAATTGGATTTTTGACGAAAACACTACTTTATATTTTCCAATTCAATATATTAAAATTATCTTCTCACCAATTTACCTAAAAATATATATTAAATTAATTATTATATATTTGTTTTAATAAATGAAATGAAATTAATACAAATGCAATTTAAGCTAAAATGAAGGAAATTTTATGTTTATGTTTTAAAATATGCAATTCGAAGAATAATATACTTTAAGTCGTTGGTACTAATGGTGTTAACCACAATCACTTCAATTAAAGTCCTTTATGAGATTATGGACATTGTATATAAAAATTGGGGATCATGTGAATGACATTCTACTTAGTTAAAGTGATTTACGTACCACTACATATCTTAACATTTCACGTGAGTAAAATTCACTTTCATATTCATATACCAATTCATTATATATATTAGAAAATGAATGATACCTTTTGTCTATAATTACCTAAGTTCTAAATCATATTAGAACTTAAAATATCATATTTCCACTTTTTCTAATGTGGAAAAACGCCTAACTAGTTTAGGAATCTTAGTTAGAATTTCAAATACTTAACCTTAAGTTAAACTAGTTAAAATTTAAAATACTTAACCTTAAGTTAAGTACATAATATTCGTATATGAGTACTATATTGTTTTAATATATCGAGGTATTTTCTTCTAAATTTCACATTTTAATTGTGATCTAAATCGGATCCATGAATGACTGTCAAAGAACCTTGACTATAACCTTGACTATATCAGGACGAAACAAATCTCTAATGAAATCCAAAACAGCATCAGAAACACCCTGAACCAGTGGCCATGGCAGCCGGCACGGAATGACGAGGACCTCGGTCAAAGCGTGTTGAACGAGGTCCGTGGAGACTGTGCAGGACACCAAAGTAGCCACTAGAAGCCCCGGTTTGGGAAAAGGAGGTGATTTTCGATGCGCGATAATCGTGCATCGCTGGGCAAATAGGGCCGAAATGTAGGAGCCTTAAGCCCTTGGTCACGTTGCGAGCCAGAGAACCGCGAGCGAAGAAACAAAAAGCGTATAGTACAAAGGTGAGACTTGCGCCCTGGAAACCGATGCTTTTGATTGGGGCACCTTTGAACGGTAAGAGGTTTTGAATAGAAGCAGAGCGATATCATACACCGATCGACGCGTGGCAGCAGAGGAGAGAGAAAACCATCATTGGTTGCGCGTTATCGATCGAGCAATTCAACCGCGCTCGACGTGTGTATGATGTCGGATCTTGAGAAGCCTAGATCGGACGACTAAGATTGCGCCCGATAAAAAGAAGTGGAATTGACAGAGAATTAAGCCGCGATTTAGAGGGATTTGGAATCCGTTGATTGCCATGGTGGAGAAAGAACGTATCCATGATATAACCAAAGAAATCAACCAACGAAGCATACTGGCACCAGTTAGATGGGGACACGTGGCCACTCCCTGAGCATTCATGCTGACATCGAACAAGGAACTCCAAGCACAGCTGCGGAAGGAGAATCGACGCAGGTGAGAGAGGAACCGAACAAGCATAGAGATCGAATGGATAAAGCCATGAATAGAGACATTCGAACGAGAGTTGTTGTTGATTGGGAACCCGAATTGAGAGGAGTCCAAGCGACTAAGAGAGACATTGAACAGTGAACCCTTAGAGGAGGACTGGACACGGAGAACAAGAAAGCCAAGCAGAGGAGACAGAGGGCCGAGCTAACCACAGGCAACATCGAGCACCAGAGAGCTTGAAGATTCAAGCCTTCCCCTAGAGGAATCTGTCCGGACTGAGCATCACATTTGGCTCTTTCCACTGTAGACTAAGGGTCACAGAGCTGGTAGGAAGAAAAAGATTCTGTGTACTCTGAGTGGCTTGGGGAATCGAAGAACCACCCTACTAAGAAAAATCTGCTTTAGGAGAACTCATATTGAGTCCCTGTATTGTAATTTCTCTACTGTAAGACACAGTAAAACAAGGCCAC
Organism: Pinus taeda; assembly: GCA_000404065.3. Classification (NCBI taxonomy): domain Eukaryota; kingdom Viridiplantae; phylum Streptophyta; class Pinopsida; order Pinales; family Pinaceae; genus Pinus; species Pinus taeda. The sequence goes on from APFE031329343.1 coordinate 29,242, forward strand.
CACTGAAGCTGGAACAAAGATGTAGCCCTGGAGAATAGGGTGAACTCCTTATTAAAAACTGCTTATGTCTTTGTGTTGCTTACTGTATTTTTCTGTTGTCTTTCCACTTATTTTCTGCGTATTGGCAATCTGATCGATCCGTTGTTCAATAAACAAAACACACCTCCAGTACATGAGTCTGTAATACCTTTTGTTTCATAGATTTTCAACTGATGGCACTCATAGGGTGATTATCAGATCAAGTGCTATCAGACCTCTAGGTTGTAAGGTTAGACAAGCTTGTGTTGGTTTAGCTGTGAATGCTCACTAGAAAAAAGCTCAAATTAGGAGAAGGAGAGTTGGTGGAAACTAATCCTGAAATTGGGAGAGTCTATTCTCAGAAGACAATGTCAGAGGAAGGTTCTATAGGTCCAGACCCTCAATTCATAGAAAGTTTCCTAGCTATAAAGTCTATGGTAAAATAAATGTATAGGCACTTTAGAAAGCATAAGGATGAAGATTCATCAGGCCCTAAACGAGACAAAGAAGAAGATGAATCTCATTCCCATGACCAATCAAAATGGGAAAGGAAAGAAAAAAGATTTCCTACACCTCCTAATAGCCTTGTGCATAATAAGAAAGCATCCTTGATTAAACTAGATCTTAAATTAGATTTTCCTATATATGATGGAGAGCTAAATGCTGAAAAGTTGGAAAATTGGATTAGACAAATTGATGTGTATTGCAAAGTACAGAACATAGACTCAAACAAGAGTAAGATTTAGCTGGCAAACCTACGCCTAGGAGGCACTGCCTTGGTTTGGTGGGAAGGAAGAACCCAAGCTGATATGAAGAAGCATGGTAAGACCATCTCTGTTTGGAGTGAATTTGTTGTTGCAATCAAAAAACAATTCTATCCATTGGCCTACATGCAGCAAGCCATGATGAGTTGGCAAACTATTCGGCAGTTGAAAGGGAAAAGTGTGCAAGGGTATACTCAAGAATTTAGAAAGAGAGCATTAATGTTGGGTATCTCATTAGACTCACCAGAAACTCTTTTACAGTACATTGGTGGTCTACACAGCTACATGAGGCATACCATCCTCATGTTTAATCCCACTAGTATAGATGAGGTATATGTACAAGCTACTCATCTAGAAGCTAGAGTAAATAATGGAAATCCAGAAGTTGGGGGACCATCCCACCCCAATATAAGCAACAGCAAGGAGAAAAGAAAGCAGAAGTGGAAAGCAAGGAAGGTTAACACTGCACAAAAAGGAAAAGCTTCATGCACTCACTATAAAAAGGAGGGGCATGATGATGAGCACTGTTGGATTCTGCATCTAAAGCTGAGGCCTAAGAAGTCAGAGGGAAAGAAGAAGAAGGCTGCTACAGATATTCAGAAAGATTTCGGGTTAGACACCAGAGATGAAATAATCATTGCAGCCACAAGTATAAAAGGTAATAATTCTGAAGCATCTACTAGTGATTCTACTTAATCTGTTATTGATGAAGAACATGAGAGAAAAAGACACGACCTTTTCCATATTCTAGTTGTTTCCAAAAATCAAAAGATTGATACTCTGTTTAATAGTGGCTCACAAGTGAATCTATTTTTTGAAGCAATTGTAAAGAAATTGGGATTAACAACTACACCTCATAAGAAACCATACGCATTAGGATGGTTAAATGATAAAGCACAACTACAAGTGAATAGACAGTGCAAACTCAAGTTTTCTTTTAGGTCAACATTTGTAGATGAGGTTGAGTTAGATGTAATTCCTTTGGATATATGTGGAATTGTTTTAGGAAGTTCTTACTTGTATGATAGAAAGGCTATTTTCTATAGAGCTGAGAACAAGTATCTACTTGTTAAAGATGAAATCAAATATTTTGTAAGAGCTCATAGGCTCATGAATAATTATACTCTCATAAACTCAAGGTAGATGAAAAGAATGATAAATTCATGCAAACAATTTCTACTAATGGTTGTAAAGGAAAAGGCACCTGATAAAACCAATGTATTTGAGGGCTGTAATGCTAATCAGCAAGCTGATATAGGAAAGATTGTTTCAAAGTATGATGTCTTGTCTCAAGAACCTAAAGGTCTGCCACCCACAAAGGGAGTAGTACATGATATTATTTTGCAGCAAGATGTTCCATTGCCTGACATTGGGTCACCAATTGTCTTGGTGAGAAAGAAAGATGGCTCATGGAGAATGTGCATTGACTACTGAGCACTGAATAAAATAATAAGAAAAAAATTTTATCCCCTTCCTCGCATAGATGATCTTTTAGATCAATTGAAGGAAGCTGTTTATTTCACCAAGCTGTATTTGCACAGTGGATACCATCAGGTCAGAGTTGCAGAACAAGATGCATGGAAGACTGCTTTTAAGACAAGGCAGGGATTGTATGAATGGCTGGTTATGCCTTTTGGCTTGACCAATACACCTGCTACTTTCATGAGATTAATGAATGATGTACTTAGACCTTTTCTTGATGATTTTGTTATTGTGTATTTGGATGACATTCTGATTTTTAGTAAAACGTGGGAAGAACATTTAAAGCATGTTAAGAAGACATTAGATGTTTTGAAAAGAGAAAAACTTTATGTTAAACTCTCCAAATGTGAATTTGGCAAAACCTCTCTAAATTATTTTGGTCACATAGTAGGGGGAGGTGAATTGAAAATAGATCCCTCTAAAGTGGCAATCATTATAAACTGGCCTAGACCCCAAGTTTGCTACAAAAGTGAGAAGCTTCTTAGGAGCAGCACAATATTGGAGGGTGTTCATTCCAAATTTTTCCTCAATTGCAGCTCCCTTACATGCTTTTACAGGATTGAATAAGGTGTTTCAGTGGGTAGGCAAAGAGCAGAAAACCTTCGACACCTTGAAAGAAAAAATTAGTATAGCACCTATACTAGCACTGCCAGATCTACAAAGACCATTTGAGATCGAAAATGATGCCAGTGACTATGCCATGGGAGCAGTGTTGACACAGCATGGTAAACCCATATGTTACCATGCTGAGACTTTTAATTCTGCAGTAGTTAACTATCCTACATATGATAAAGAATTGTATGCATTAGTTCAGAGTGTGAAAAAGTGGAAACATTACTTGATGGGCAAAGAAATAGTAATACATACTAATCATCAGCCACTTTAATATTTACACTCCCAAACTAAGTTGCAACAGTGAAGACATTACAGATGGATGGGTTTTCTACAACAGTTTCATTTAGTCATCAGATATAAAAAGGGTATACATAACAAGGTTGTAGACATGTTATCTAGACCCATTGTAGATGCATCTACCATACTCAAGCATAATTTTGTGCTACATGAAAGCTACATAGCAGAGTATGCTCAGGACATGGACTTTAAAGATGTATATGCAACTTTGAGTGAAGGAAAAAGAGTAGAAGAATTGGACTATCATGTGAAGGACTGACTCTTATATCATTGCGGGAAACTTTGCATTGCCCAAACTAAGAGAGTAAAGTTAATTAGGGAAGAAAACACTTCTCTGATATTAGGTCACTTTGGGTAAGTAAAATAGTTTCACAGCTGCAAAGGTTCTGCTATTAGCTGAAAATGAGTGAGACAGTTTCTAGATATGTAAAGGGGTGTGCTATGTTTGCTAAAAGCAAGCCCAGCAATAGAAAACTAGGCTTGCACACTCCATTTCCAGTTCCTTCTCACCCTTCGGAAATCATTTCCATGGATTCTTTTGGAGGACTACCTAAATCTAGGAAAGGTCATGATTATCTATATGTTGTTGTGGATAGGTTCAGCAAAATGTGTATTTTGATACCCTGTAGTAAATAGATTAAAGATGAACAAACTGCAAAATTGTTCTTTGAACATGTATGGGTTCATTTTGGATTACCCACTTTTATCGTATCTGATCGAGACACCCGATTTGTGGGAAGGTTTTGGTCTAGTCTGTGCGAACTAGTGGACACCAAATTAATGAAAAGCACAACTTTTCACCCACAAACAGATGGCAAGATAGAAGTAGTTAACACGATGGTGATCCAGTTACTGAGAGGGTATTGCAGCAAACATCCTAAGCTTTGGGATGAGCACTTGTGCTATGTGCAGCATGATTACAATAGAGCCAAACACTCTTCTACACATAGATATCCTTTTGAGACCTGTTTTGGTTTCACACCACAGTTTCCCTTGGATTTTGTCTTTGGTAAAGATACCATGGTTGAAAGAAACAGTGATGTGTACAAGGCAACTAGGTTCATTGAACAGATCTAGGAGATCCACTAGGCAGTATAGGAACAACTAGGAAAGAGCCAGGCCAAGTACAAGGCTAGGCATGATAAGCATGGGATGGAGTATAGTTTTCAAGTTGGAGACCAAGTCTGGCTGTATATCAGCAAGGACAGAATGCAAGGTGAAGGTAGAAAGCTAAAATCTATTAGGTATGGACCCTTCAGGATACTTGGGAAGATTTGTGAGAATGATTTTTGCCTTGATCTGCTAGCTTACATGCACATCTACTCAGTTGTGAACATAGATTGCTTGAGGTTGTTTGAACCTTCAATGATTGAGGACCCTGAAGAGCAGAGTCAATTGCCTTCTGTTGATGACCTGCTACTTGAATATCTAAGTGAATTACGGGATGACACAGTGTTGGATAGGAAGGTAAGAATGATGTGCAGTGCACAAGTGGAATACCTCAGGATTGGGTTTAAAGGTTCGAAGCCGAGCAGTACGAAGTGGATTGAGATTGGACAAGTGAGACAACAGTTTCCTCACTTAGTCAATGCTTGAAGAAAACCAACTTTTGGCGGTCCAAAAGCTTTTCATTGGGAAGGTCGTGATCCGAATCGAATCCATGAATGACTGTCAAAGAACCTTGACATATCAGGATGAAACAAATCTCTAATGAAATCCAAAACAGCATAAAAAACACCCTGAACCAGTGGCCATGGCAGCTAGTGTGGAATGACAAGGACCTCGGTCAAAGCGCGCTGATCGAGGCCCATGGAGACTGCGTAGGAGGCTAAAATAGCCCCTGGGAGCCCTGGATTGGGAAAAGGAGGTGATTTAAGATGGTTCAATAATCATGCATCGCTAGGCAAACAGGGCCGAAATGGAGGAGCCTTAAGCCCTTGGTCCGGTTGGGAGCCAGAGAACCATGGGCGGAGAAACGAAAAGTGCTAAAGTACAAAGGCGGGACCCGTGCCCTGGAAAGTGGTAGTTTTGATCGGGGTGCCCATGAATGGTAAGAGGTTTTGGATAGGGTCGGAGTGATCCCATACACCGATCGATGCATGGCAGTGGAGGAGAGAGAAAACCACCATTGATCGCGCATTATCAGTCGAGCAAGTTAACCGCGCTCAACGTGCGTATGATGTCGGATCTTGAGGAGCCCATATCGGACGGCTGAGATTGCACCCGATAGAAAGAAGTAGAATTGATAGGGAATTAAGCCGTGATTTAGAGGGATTTGGAATCCATTGATTGTCACGGTGAAGAAAGAACGTATCCATGACATAACCGAACAAATGAACTGAAAAAGCATGTTGGCACCAGTTGGATGGGGACATGTGGCCAGTCCCTGAGCATTCATGCTGACGCCGAACAGGGAACTCCAAGCACAGCTGCGGAAGTAGAATCGATGCAGGCAGGAGAGGAACCGAATAGGCATAGGGATCGAGTGGATAAAGCAATGAACAGAGACAATTGAATGGGTGTTTTTGTCGATTGGGAACTTGAATTAACAAGAGTCCAAGTGACCAAGAGAGACAGTGAACAGTGAATCCTGAGAGGAGGACTGAGCACAGAGAACAGTAAAGCCAAGCAAAGGAGACAAAGGGCCGAGTTGACCATAGGCAGCATTGAGCACCAGAGAGATTGAAGATTCAAGCCTTCCCCTATAGAAATCTGTTCGGATTGAGCATCACATTTGGATCTTTCCACTGTAGAACAAGGGACAAAGAGCTGGTAGGAAGAAAAAGAGTCTATGTACTTCGAGTGGCTTAGGGAATTCAAGAACCACCCTACCAAGCAAAATCTGCTTCAGGAGAACTCATATTGATTCCCTGTATTATAATTTTTCTACTGTAAGACACAATAAAACAAGGCCACCACTGAAGCTGGACCGGAGACGTAGCCCTGGAGAATAGGGTGAAATATTTATTAAAAACTATTTGTGTCTTTGTGTTTCTTACTGTATTTCTGTACTTTCTTTCCACTTATTTTATGTGTATTGGCAATCTGATCAATCCATTGTTTAATAACACAGAACACACACACCAACACATTTGTCTGTAATACCTTTTGTTTAATAGATTTTCAACTGATGGCACTCATAAGGTGATTATCAGATCAAATGAGTCACTCTAAATTTTGACTTAATGTCTATGTGCTAGACTTGAGAATAGCGAGTCTCTCTTTTGACACATATTGAAGTGTTACAATAACTCCTAATTATTCACTATGATGGTTAACTTTATATGCATCGAGTATGCAACTTAATTTAGTCCTTCCCCTTTGGTCATCATGTTGTCACATATTTTCTATTTTGTCATCATGTTGTTGCATATTAGGATATTGGGCAGTGTATTTTAGTGGTTGAAAATTCTAACTTAATGTCTATGTGCTAGACATGAGAATAGTGAGTCTCTCTTTTGACACATATTGAAGTGTTACAATAACTTTTAATTATTCACTACGGTGCTTAACATTATATTCATCGAGTATGCAACTTAATTTACTCCTTCCCTTTTGGTCATCATGTTGTTTCATATTTTCTCTTGTGTCATCATGCTATCGCATATCAGGATATTGGGCAATGTATTTTAGTGGTTGAAAATTTTGTTCTGTTCTTGTATCATTTTTTTGAGTTACTGTTGATCTAGCGATGATGTGTATATTTTTCATTTAAGATAATATTGTATTGAAACATAATGGATGAGTTTTACAACTCTTTTATCCATTATCTTATATAATATTTTAGTGCAATCTTCTTAAGAGTGATCACCCAATCGACACAAATTTTAGAAATGCAAGTTACTTTTATTCATTAAGGGGTAGTGAGGCCTGTTATGGACTTCCTACCAACATGTAAATCAATATAATATTCCCCAATATCAACCATAGCCTCAACCTCATAAGTTATTTCTACTTCTTCTTCCACCAAATCCTTCTCTACCTTGGAAGTCATTTCCTCTACCTCCTTATGTTGCCAAATCATTGAACTAGTTAGTTTCCTCTTTTGGATATATAGTATCGTAATTAAGATTGTTTAATTATAATAAGTGGAATGGACTTTGCCTTCACACATAGCACACCATTTAGGTTTTTCATTCCCCAAATTGGATTTTCACTCTCTTATGTTGTGGCTTGGCATGAATTGACACATTTCATAATATGTATTAGTTTGAATGCATTGAATGTCCTAATCGAAATAATCTACAAATTTATAATTTTCCTTTGTGTTCCCTTTAGTTATATACTTGGTGCACCGTAAACCATTTTGTTGTAATGACAGAATTAGCATCAATTGCTGCAACTATTTTTATTTTGTATTCTACTATTTATTACTTGTTTAAGAAGTCAACTGCTAGTCATCATCTATGTCAATCCATTGGGCCTTTTTTAGTGCTCCATTCCATGATGTAATTTCATGAATTCTTAGTGGCACTCTTTTTTTTAATAATAAGAAGAAACATACCATTGAACCAATAAAGCTTCAACAATGTTATATGGGAATTTACTAAACCAATCCTTAAATATTGTGTCATATCCTCTTATTGTTTCATCTTGTCTTTGTTTTACTTCATTCAGCTTTTGTGTCGCAAGATGGTTAACATCTTGGGGTTTGAAGAGGGAGAGGAAACTACTTTTTGATGTATGTATTGCCTTTAGCCTAGTTCTCTCATAAATTCATAAACTATGCGAGAGCTCTCTTCTCAAGAGTGTCATTTGTTTATCTTCATCTATAACTTATTTGGTTATCCATAATTTTGAAAAATGAGCCAATAATTTTTAGGATCTTCATCTCCCTCATAGAGGGTGATATGACTCAATCCTATATTTATTTCGCAAGTTGGATTATTTGATGTTTCAATTAGACTTGGGCTTCATCCTGATAGAATAGATTATTCGTCAAATAATTTAGTCGATTGAATGGTATTTCCTGCTATGTTGGTCTTGACATAATGTTTGATCAAATCATGGGGTTTACTCTTTATCTTTTACTTTTATGTTTGTAAATTTTCCAATATGACAACATTTGAAAAATTTTATCTATATATTCGATGAACCATTTTCTTATATATTGTGTCGCTTTGTCGTTCGGATTTCTCTATTCTTCTTCCCTGATAGATTTTAATTTCATTAGTGAGGTATGTTCATGATATTTTTTTTTTGTAAACAAGGTAGTACTTTCTATATTTACATTTTCAAAATTTACATTCCCAACACATCGATTAACCAGCCACCTGCCTGAGGGAAACCAGGTGGCCATCGATCAACATTGTATCCATTCCAAAACTTAAATAAGTTCATCATCAACATCTGTATCTCCCACGTACCTCTTTGTGCTCTTTGAAACATAAACATTCAAAAACTGTAGATAAAAATACTAAAGATAAAACATCTACTCCTCATCTAAGGAAGCTATCTGAAAAGTTGTCTACTCTTCTGGGGTCATCATCTTCTTTCCTTTGTTATGCGACTTTACCCCTGAGCCTAGGAGCTCTCATCCCTGCTAAAACAATTTCCACTTTAGCTCAGACAAAGTTTGCTCAATGTGGCCCAAAGCAAGGTTGTTCTTGTAAGTTTGGATTTGGACAGTTGCCAAGACCTTCATTATTTCCCCACTGACATGTTTCGGTTCTTTAATTCTCTCCTCCTGATTCTCCACTTCTCCTTCCATGTGCTCTCGATGTAGGGTCATAGCACGAGCGACTATGTGTTTCATGATCCAGTATAGTTGCAAAGTTCTGGTATAGAGATATTGTCTGCCATTTGTAGTGCCTGGGTCTTGTATCATTTCTTCCGACTCATGCAGGGGAAGGATTCTACCTTGAAGATTTTGTCTGAAGTCACGTTCCCAGCTCCAAATCTATTCTCCAATTTCTTGCAAATTTGCTTGCATGTAGCCGTCCACTAGTTTCTTTACATGTTCACCTGTTGATTTTTTTCCTTTTTTCTAGCCCGTGCTGCTTGTTCTAGCTTCCTGCTTGACATTCCTTTTGCTTTGCCTAGGTGCCATGTTTTTGCTGGGCACCTTCCTAATGCTTTGGTCCTTTCGGTAGATTTCATGGGTTATAATTGACCCTTCACTATGTGTTAGACCTATCACAGTATAAACACAATGGTCAGTTTTAACCATTGAAATAGTGTGATTTGAGGGGATAGCACTACCACCCCTCTTCATAGGACCTCTCGAGTTATGAATAACTCTTGAATACCAATCCAAAGCATCTCTATAGCTTTCCAGTCCCAAGTTTTCTCTGATGAGGGTTACTCTGTGATAGTTGGTGAAAGTTTTCTGGGTCGCGTAGACCGTTTTGCATTCCTGTCCCCTCCCATCTCTCCTAGGATTTCCTATCCCCCTTCTTGTTTTGAGTTCCTCTGATTCGGGGTCCCCCTCCCAATTTTTCCCCAATTCTCTGGATCCTATGGAAGGCATCTGCTTCCTCACCTGGGTATTCTAGGTTCACCTTGCCAAGGGCATAATCTCAGGGTCTGGCATTCCAGGGGCTTCCCATCTATTGCAGGGGTCAAGGAAAGTTGGGTTTTTCTTTTCCAGTGAGCCCTTCTCCTTCCCACCCTTGGAGTTGCGGGGCTCTCCTCTGACCCAGACCATCTTAACTTTATAGCTGAATCTGGGTTGATGCAAACTTATCTACCTGCATTCCTGTGTTTTTCTTCATGCAAGAACGTTTTTCCAAGTGAGGCGGAGAGGTCTTCAGATACCCGTCAGTCTGGAACCATTGTTCGATCTTCTGCAGCTGTCTTCGGCCATCGACGCGTTCTCTCTCGCCACCTTCCTTCTTCCGCCTCCATATGCAACATGCATGGGATCCCTCATACTTCGTTCTTTTAACATTCCTCTTTCTTAACCTTGCCTCCATCTATCTCCATTTCTGACGATCCGTGATGCACTTTCCGGTCCACTTTCCTTGGGATGCTGCCCAAATGTCTTGTCCTCCATGCTTCATTTATGACTATCCTCTCCCGGCTACTCTTTCCATCCATTTGCTGACTCCGCATTACCATCTAGCTCTCCTCTGCTGTCACTTCTCAGTCCTACTTTCCTGTTCTCCCTGTGCCCACCTCCTTCCATATCTTCTCCCACACTTCTCGGGTCTATCCTTTACCTTTCCTCTTCCGTCATCCATGTCCTCTCAATCCTTTCTTCCATCCTGTTTTGTTCCATGGATATTATGTGTTGATCTACCTATACATGCCTTCGTCTTTATGCCATCCTCTCTACATCATTCGGATTCTCTTGCTATCTCTGATCAACCTCGACTGTCTATTTTATTTGATTCATTTCCTCATTCCCGTTGAGCTCTACTTCTCCCACGTCTAGCTGGTGCTCTCTATTTTGGCATTCCCAATTCATGAGGAGATCTTCCGGGACATTTCCTTTCCTTTTCACATGGGATGAGATAGTATATGCCAGTTGTTGAAGTTTCTTTTCAACTTTTGTAATTACCCACGTTGTCCACCAACTTTTTCTTAGTTTTTCCATGTTTACTCCTTGTTGTAGTTGTTGTATGGTATCTATGACCAGTTTAGAATCCCCTTCTATCTGTAATCTTTGGTATCCTTCTGGTATCACTATCTCCAGTCCCCTGTTTAGTGCATGATATTCTACTTCGTTGTTGGTAGCAATGCCGCAGTCCATTGCATATACCCTTATAATCCTTTCGTCTTCGTCTCTGAATATCCCTCCTATACCCACCTCTCCTGGGTTGCCTTTGGCTGCCCCGTCAAAGTTTAGTTTTGTGAATCCTTGGGGGGCGGGGTGGGGGGTTCCTATAACTTTCTTTCACTCTTACATGTTCTGCATCTTGTCTCTTCCTTGTGTTGCTTGTATTTTTTACGTTAATTTTCCAAACAGTTCATGATGTTGGTTTCCATACCTTCCATCTTCTAGCCTTCCTCTGTCCCATTTCACAGAATTATTGTTTCGCTTATATTCCCCATATTTTGTTTCCAAATTTCGCCCGTGTAATTTTTCTCTGTTCTGAATATTACCCTGTTTTGGGCTTTCCAAAGATTCCACAGGAAGAATCCGATTGACAGGTTCCAAGCATGGTTGAGAATAACATTACGGTATGGTTTGCTACTCCATAGTTCAATTTTTATTTTGATGCTTTCTAACTTTTTTTTCTGTAATCCCAAATATTTGTTGGTGCTTTTGCCACAAGATGTTACTTACATTATAGGAGTTGGCGACATGCTCCATGGTTTCCTCTTGTCATTGGCAAAGTGCGCAGCATGAGGGCTCATGTGTCCCTTTTCGTCTTAGTTGATCCCAAGTCAGAGCTCTCCCATGTAGCACTGTCCAGGTAAAATAAGCCACTTTTGGCCAAGTTTTTAGTTGCTAGATTCTTTTCCATTTTTTTGTGTCTACATTGCTCTCTCCTCCTATTTTTAGGTGGTAGCCTTCTGATATTGTCAACATGCCTTTAATTTGTTTGCCCCATATTATTATGTATGGTCCTTCTTTGATAGCTATTTTCCTAGTTTCCAGTTCTTTGTGATATGTAGTCCATTGATCTATTTTTGGGGCTTCAGGCCAATCTTTCTTCATCTTCCATTGTCTCCAATAACTGTTTTGGTCCCCTACCCAATAGCTCTTCACTGCATTCTCCACTATTTGGGTTGTATACTATTTTACTTCGTGTAGCTCATGTTCTTGACTCAGGGTACCTCTCTGTTTCCATCCTTCCTACCAAAAATCTTCTTAGTTTCCCTCTCGAATTTCCCAGAAGTTGTTATCTCTTATCAGAGTTCTATTCCCATTGGCTAGGTTCCAAATTGCTAAGACTTTCTTTTCTGTCAAGGTTCGGAGTTTACCCTCCGGTGTCCATGCTACTTCATATTTTTGTTCCCATAGTTGTTTCCAGATGTCATTCGCTCCTTGAATCCATCTCCACAATAATTTCACCCCATGACTTGGTTCAATATGTTAGGGTCTCTGAGTCCTAGACCTCCCTCTGAAACTGGTTTGCTTAACCATGTCCATGAAAGTAAGGCCCATTTTTTTGTTTTGTTTGCCCCTTGCCATAGAAAATTTTTAAAGATTTACAGTATTTTCTGACATATGCTCTTCAATATTGCTTGACTTTCCATTTGATAGATTGGCATAGCTTGTATGACTGATTTTAGGAGTATGAGATGGCTCAGTGTAGTGAGCATTCTAAACATCCAATTTTCCATTCTTTTTTGAAATTTTCTTATCAGACCTTGCCAGTTCGCTACTCTATACTGCTGATCATTGAATTGTATTCCTAAGTATTTTGTTGGGAATTTCCCAATTTGGAACCCCAAAGTTCTTGCCAGGAAGGCTTGGCTCACTCTTGGTATGTTAAAAAAGAAGATTTTAGTTTTCTCTTTACTCACCTCCATTCCTGAAGCTTTGTTGAATTCTGTTAGGATCTCCTTGATTCTTTTTGCTTCTTTTAGGTTTTCTTGGCTTTACTTCATCACATCATCCACAAATTGTTGATGTGTGATAGTTAAATCTTCTCCCCATAGTCTGAGCCCTTTGAATTCTCCTTTGCTTACTTTGGCATTGATTAAGTGACCTAGACCATCCACTGCTAGGATGAACAGGAATGGTGAGGGAGGGTTGCCCTATCGTAGGCTATGGGTAGGCTTGAAGGTTTCGGTCGAGGTCCAATTTAGAAGTATTGGCATGCTAGGAGTGGATATCATAGACATTATCCATGTAATCCATCTTTCATGAAATACATAGGCTTGCAGGATTTCTTGTAGATATTGCCAGCTGAGTTTATCATATGCCTTCACTAAGTCAAGTTTGATCATCATTCCTTTATTTCTTGTTTTCTTTAGGGAATGGATCACCTCTTGCACCACTATAATCCCATCCACTATCTGTCTACCTTTCACGAACCTGTAGGTTTTAACCCCGTAAAGAAATTACCTGCATACGAATTCTAAATCATAGGAAAAATAAAAATGCAAGAGCATAACACATAAAACACATATACACAGAGATTTCCCACTGGATCTCAAAACCGAGACTCCAGCTTGATTTTTCATTATATTCCTTTCAATGTTACAATACATATTTATACATGCCGAAGCATCCAATACCATGGACCGAAAACCATCGCATCGAAAACTATGGACTGAAAACCATAGGTAGGTTCGCCCAACCTAATATAGGTCCCAAAAAAAAATTTTCGGGGCGCTGCCCCGAACCCCGTAGAGGGGGGCTACCCGCCCCCCTCAAACCCCCC